>VOMN01128308.1:0-36751 GCA_014899125.1 Orchestia grillus
AGATACCATTGAAAATGAACATGAAGAAAGTGACGTTCAGTTGAGTGTTGGTAATTTATTAAGGACCACTATACTCATTTATACAATATAGGAGGATGGTCATTTTTCTGTCAATTCATGTTCTCGGGCGTATCCATTTCCATGGTTACATTCACGTTCATAGTTGATGATGTTAATGACCTGGCTCACGGTAGTATAATGTTTTCTTGTAATTCCAAAATGAAATAAAATGAGGTGTCAGGGGCTTTCACCTAAACGAAAAGTTGTCGTATAGCATGAGCGCACACAAGCAGACAGTGGAGACGGAATACATCACACTACAGGAAATGTAACATAGAATAGGGTACGGTAGTGATAGTAATTCTGCTCTCAGCATACTGCGTACCGCTACTCTCCGGCTTCTTGTACTGCTGCAGGGGATGTATTTTTTTCTTTAATTGGGGTAATTCGTGAAGGTCTACCAGGATATACAGTCGTGTTAATTGGTAGCATAAATGACATATTTTACAATGTAACTCTACCCAGTCGCCAAATCGATAAGGTTTAAATGAAGTGTCGTTTCTCGTCATTGAGGAGTCCCTTGTTGTTGCAGGCTTCAAAATTCCTATTATTTGCTCAAATAATTATTTATATAGTTCTAGTTCACTTTTTCTTTCATATTGAGACTGCACACTCTCTTGCTTAATACTAAACATCTGAATAGAAATGATTCGGCAGTGGTCATCTTAACATTTTTGCTTCTTTAGTCTTCTAAGTGAAGCATTTCCCTGAAATTGCACTCCTTTCCTGTTCAAATCCTTTCACACATTTGCAGCAGCTGACTGATCTGATATTAAGGCTTGTATATATTTTAGTAATCGGCTTAACTTCTTCGCTTTCACACTGCTGATGCCTTGGAAGGATTCAAAATTTTAATGCTGGTCATGTTGTAGTGTATGATTATTCAGTCTATCACGTTGCCAACTGTATTTTTTCACGGACTTACAATCTCATGTATGATGCAATTGCAGGAGTGAGTTGCTGAAATTCATAGTTGCATCATTAATGCTTCTGAGACTGCGACCCATACGAAAGGAAAATACGTAATAAAACACTCCGTTCGTGTTTGCGAGACGAGGTAACAACATCAGTTTATCATTTTGTCATTCTGCCAAGGCTACTTTCCAGAAGGGGACCGTATTGTCGCGTATTTAGTTAACTAGGACAGACACGTCGGTTATCCACAACACACAACAATGGTAAGAATAATAATACTAAAATTGATCAGTAATAAAGTACAAATAAACATGTCATGAATCTTTAGTAACCCTCTTGCGGCAGGGACAGTTTGATGTTTCTGAAAGTAATTCACGCACTTTCATGAAAAGAGTTCACCCAGAGAATCCACTTCAACATTATTAGTGAAAACTTTTTTGCTTCATTTATTTTTTATCTTAATACTTGCTCATCCATGAAGTTTAACTTCCAGCGAGTGAGCTGGAAGAAAATGTCCTGCAGCGCATCTTGAAGATCTGTACGATTCGGTACGATTCTCTATAGAATCTGGTACGGGCGTGCACAGAGGCACAAAACTATTTAGCCCTTCTCTTAAAACTTCCAGGGTCATAAACGTTTTATATTAATACTAGTCAAAGATTCAGAAGTGCTGCTTATGAAAGCACATCGTGGGTCCTAATTTGAATGAGTTATGCATCATAATAGTTTTAATTTGCTTGACACTTTTTGAGCAGTATAGCGGATGAGTTATTTCGTCCGCTTCTTGAGCGTACCATTACTCTTATAATATAATTCATTTTATGCCATTAATTCAAGGCAAAACCCTTGATGGAGAAGAATATATAATTCCTTAAATATCTTACAATTAGAATATACCTAGCATTTTCTGTTGGATTTCACTACAGTGGTAATGAAAGATACGTATGGTTATCACAGGAGCAGCTCCCATTGGTTGAAAAGCTGTGAACAGGGAATGATAGCGAGTTACTGATATGCATATGTACATAGATGAGAGCATGTGTAAAAAGAAATGCACATTTTAAATTATGATGTGATGTATATAAACTAAAATTACAAAGACTATATTGTCAATAGCACGTAACAAAGGAAATGAATCAATGAGCATCTATACTGTATTTCGGATTATTTTCTTCAAGAAATTTTGAGTTATCGCTTGTCTTGGTTGAATTATTAAGGATCTACTGAAAAGATAACTCATAGCGCCATGATCGAACCGAAATAACAGTAGTTGTATGAAAGAGCGCATGAGTATGTACGTGGGAAGTTCATTGCGAAGTAAATGATATGAGAAAAAATCATTTTCATAGCTAATGCAATAGTTACACTGCTTTTGTATCATACAGGGATTTCGTGATTTGGGTTCCGGACTGAACGAATATTATCAAAGGAGTTAAAGGTCTTATTTTATTTGTAAAATATTACCTTCAACCGTTGTTACATTAGCATATTTCCTTCCTAAATATAGGTAATGTGATAGCGTTAACTGCTTTTCACCTAACATATGGTGACTATTTAATATATGGTGACCATGTTTTTTATGGTGACTGAGATATTTTCATGTGAGTGATGATGCGCTGGATTCGAAACTTTTATTGTGATGAAGTGATGAATTTCTTACGATTTCACTTGTTTCGAGTGAAAATTTATGCATGTGTGATCTAATTTATATAGGATTTACGTATGCTCTTACAGTAATTATTTATTTGTACGAGTTCCGGTATGTACATGATGATATAATTCTTATTTCAAAATGAAAACTTCTATATTCAGCCAGCTATGACGAAAGTACGTGAGGCAAAGGATGCAAAATTTTCATTTCATAACATTTTTTCAATAAGGGCACCATGATTTTTGATCGAGATTTTATTCTTTTATTCTTCAGTCTTGATCGAAATGCTGCACACGCTGTACGCATCTGTTCTTGAAGAATCAGAGACTAGTCCTAACGCAATTTGCTTTGAGTCACTCAATCTTGCTGGTGAACTTTTAATTCCAACACGTTTTACCGTTGGGTTTTCAAGTCTTTATAACTTCTGATGTGGTGAGGGATGAGACGAATGTGTGATTTAAACTTCCTTTTCCAAAGGAAGTACTCCCTGGTACGTGAAATACCTCTCCTGAGCCGAGATTCGAACCCTGGTTCTTCCCTGGTTCTCTCGGCTGCGAGGCCATCACGCTACCCAGTACGCCATGGAGCCCATCGCCGTGGCGATGAAAGTCTAAATCTGGTCCCAAACCCAGGTTTGAGTGATTTTGGAGCAGTGAGACGGCACACGGTCTTGTTGGACGGTCCATGATACACCATCAAACAAAATGCAAGCGAGCCCGCGGAACCAATTCATCTATTAAAATGTCGTTGATGTAGAGCTGCGTGTTAGTTTTCACTCCTGAGGGCACAATTTCATGAACAGAGCTTCTAGTAACCGTTTTGGCAGCCCAGGGCATCACAAATTGTTAGCATTTACGTTAATTTTCTCATTTATCGTAAACTTAACCGTTTTTACATCATACTAGATTATTCTAACTATTTGGGGCCTTCTAGACATTCGATTTATTTTTGCCACTGAACTCCAGATTGCTCTGCGAGTCATCCTTCGTTACTTTGAGAATGTTAGAGCATCTCATGATTATCGTGTCTTCATTGATGACTCAGCTTTTGTCGTTTTTGCATCTTGGAGCGGAAGATCTTGGCATGACTTGAGTACTCGGCGCATCGAAGCGCTGTCACCCCTTCCTCTGCAGCCAATTCTCTCGTGAGTCGACGAAGGTTTTGACTAAGCTTCTCTCGTGCGTTTTTGATGAGTTACGAGCTTTGAACGGAGCGATTGGTGCCTCGGCCACGATGATTGCGTCTGGTACCAATTTTAAGAAACTTTTAGCAACTCTCCAAATCGTGTCACGACAAATTTTCAACGTGAATGCAAATTAAAATGCTTTAAAAATTTATGTATTTTTTTCAATTGATACTTTGCTGTTAAAAGTTGTGATCATCTATAAGTCTACAGCGATCCGTCATTTTATTATTTACAAATACTATGAACTGAAATATCTGAGGGCTCATATTTACTTAAATGTAAATATGCGGTATGAAAGACTAAACTTCTGTTCCCATAAATATGATGCACTCTGTACTTTGTACACATGATTTACTCTTGCATTACACACACACACATACATGAATCTGAAATTATAGAAGCATCAGCGCTATGTGAGTGGCTCATGAGTTCAATTGCCGGACAGTGACTTGTAATGAAGAATAGATAATCAGGAGAGGAGATACATTTCAAAACCCCATGTAAAAGTATGAAGGTGGTGCATTAATCGTTGACCTGTAGCCATTCGCCAGTGTAGTTACTCAAGTTGCCTTTCCCACGTGCCCGAAGTGACAGAGGATGACAGCTCCACCACCAGGATTCCAGGTCCAGGTCCAGGTCTCCAAGACTCGCCTCCAGGACCCAGGTTAGTCTGCATCTAGACGTGGCGGGGTTAGGTCATAGCGACGCACTGCGCAATGTCGCTGACTCAAAATAAAAGAATATCGTGAAGTTCCAGCGAACTAAGATGGCTTGCAGCCTCGAACTTTAAATCTCATGTAACTAATAACTTCAAATTTTAGTTACTAGAAAACATGTCCGAATTGATGAGAATAAATGGCGAAAACATTTCTTCACCTTTAACGAATTTAGTAATGCGTCTTACGTAGATGAAAGAATTCCATTTAAAGTTTGATAGCTTGCGAAGTCTTAAAATTCAATAAAACCAGTAATTGATGTAGAATGAGTTTAAGTTTAACCGATGCTATGCAGTCAGATATCTGAGCAGGGCTGTAACGCACCGCGTGTAGTGTGAATTATCATTTCCGTCATCCTGTAGCAGACAGACATTAATATTTTTTTCTTTGGAAATCGTATCCGTTAGTAATCTCGTGAGGGAAGAGCCCGGTAGTAGTCCCTAATAACAAAACACATTTGTTAACTAAAATGTAGAGTAGAATCAGTCTCCTGCATCTATGATATGTATGTCAGATCAGCTATAACGGAGCGAAGGATTTTTTCCTCAACTTGCAATATTTGGTCGACATCGAAGAAGATGGTTCAATATAGTGTGAACCTCATATGTGCGAACAGGATAAAAAACAGCTGACTGGTAGGAAATATCTTCAACGGCATACATTTTGTTTACAAATAACCCATCATCAGTGATGCAGTATAAACTATTATAGCTTTTAAAAACCGAAGATGAAAACATCGAAGTATTCAGGTGTGTCAAGAACCTCAAAACCAGTTTTCCTACGTTAAAAAACACCAGCCATTACATAGACTCTCATAAGTAAGTTATTCGGTCGGTGCATAATTTGATGCTACTATGATTTTGAGTCTAATTCGGTTTATCTGTAATTATGAACCTCTGACATCTTGCGCGTTACTAACTTCATACATTGTTGAAATTTTTAATTTCTGTGTTTAAAATTTGTTTATTAATTTTCCACGTGAAGACCATACTGATTACTGTAAATACTTTGGCCATTCATTTATTGAACGTTTTGAATTAGTTAACTTTTTCTGAGGAGAGCTAAACAGCTGCCCTCTCAGCTGTTTTAGAGTCTTTTTAGAAACACCCACTACTTAACTTCAATAAGGACCATATTGGTATCCAGATGTTACCCTATTTACATAATTTGACGTGTGAATCTGTTTGCCTAAGTGTAAAGCTTGTTTTTTTAGGGGTATGACAAAATTAGTTTCTATATTCCGGAGGTAAGTAAATTTTGCTTCACTTTTCAGTGTATTTTCAGCTTGAATTTTTTATTGTTTCAGCATTATAATCATGGGATTTGTTTCCTCTGATAAGTATCAATGATGAACTCATAATTTCGTTACAAACTATCTATCATAAACTAATATGTATGACGTAAAATTATAAATTCAAGACTATACATTTCACTGTGGCCCTATGAAAACATGCAAAACTGTAATATCTTAAGCGTATCGTTTACGTCTACTCTCAGTGCTGTAACTAAAATTCATCGGGGATGATTGATGAGAGGTCGCATTTTCGTAAGCTAGCAGGACCTTCACAGCATGAAGTGTCAGTGAACTTTGACTCAGAAGAACAACTCTTTGTTCACCTTGTTGTGATGCTTTCATTTCTGAGCTTCATCCGGTGATCTTGCTTAAGTTCCGGGAATATTTATGCTTGGGAGTTGTTATGCTGAGAAAAGAACCCTCATTTCTAAACTTTATTAAGAGCACATTTAAAACGTGGTTAGGAGCTATAACGTATAAATATTCAAATATTATTCCTAATGCTCGACCCGTCAGAATAAAGCAGTACGGGCTCCGATGAAGCGTGCCAAGATTGAGATACCACTCGTATTAACTTATATATTTTCATAATTTAATTGTACTGTGGAGATATTCCACGGAAAATATTGGGTCAGATGTAGTTTGTAAAAAAGGGCAAATTTGTATTATAAATTTTCGAAGTAACTCTAATTCAATGTAAAAAATTACTAATCATTCAAATAATTTTTCACTCGTTTTCGTTTTGGAAAGAGCAAATGTGAACTTTCGTACGACCTTCGTCATCTCAATTAGATGATGCCTAAATCAGTGGTTACGCGTGTACATTTGCGTAGAGTTATGAAAAAATAGAAAAATATTGTTATGTCATACTGTTTTCGCTCTGAACCAACTCATCGAATTATTTAACCGAATAGAATGTGCATAATTTCCCAGTATTCAATGCCAAAGGCGTTCATATGCTTGCTGAGAGGCAGTGTTCGGTATTTCATCATTCAATTTTGCAAGCTCAAAAATACGTGTTATTGTATTGGAGTTAACGAACATGTCGGTTACGTTCTTGATGAAGAAACGAGTTAGGATGTAAAACATGGCTCTTTACAAGTACTTAGAAGTAACTAAATTTGTTCAAATGTTGTTCAAACATAAAATTTCTTACCTATTCTTGGCCGTTAAGAAATTCGATTTCGCTAATCATGGTCACAATCAGGTAAAACGATAAAAAACCACCATAGCGCCTATGAAATTTTGCACGAGCCATGAAGGTTAGGCCGTCTTTTCACTGTACCCAGTAGGTATTTACTTTATGGAAAAAGAATAACAGCACAAAAATAGCCAGTTGAATTTTCGCTAGATCTTTCCTCGTTGAAACATTGCTAAGATTTAAAATTATCCTAAATCCAATTCAATCCACCATTATTTGGTTGTTTGATTGTATAAGGTGAATACGATGCGAATGAAAATGTAAATATAAAATAGTTGAACTGTGGAAATATATCAATTTTAATACCTACACGCTAACAAAATCAGCTATCTAGTTTTTCCTAGTTTCGATATTTTTTCAAAAGGTCTTGAATACCGTTACACAATAACGTGGAACCTGAGGACTTAAGCAAGTTGAAAATACAAGCTCTCTCAACCAAAACCATTTCCATAATTAGTTTGATAGTAGACGAGCCAAAATTGTGGAGTGCAGTGCATTGCAGAAGGCATAAAATCCATCACTCGAGTTCACAAGTATCCTTTTTGCGCGGGCTGATAAACAGAATCAACTCAAGGCCGCTCCTCGCGTTAAATCTGTCGAATTCTTTCACCTGAATAACTTTAGCCCGATGAATATAATATTTTCTAGTGCACTGTCTCAAGAAAATACTGTAAATATGCAGAAATACTCCAAAAAAGTGACCTTGTGTGTGCTGCTCTTCTGATACGAACTATTCAGTCCATTTAATTGCTGTTCTTACGCCTTCATTCGTGAGCATGACTGTTAAGTCGGAGCCCAGGGGGGGAAAAAGTCGGGGTATTTTTTGTCCGTACGTCATGAAAGCGACTGAAGAAGCGCCTGATCCAAGTGACTCAGCGTTTCTATTCCTTTTTTAGACTTCGCAGATCTAATCCTTATTTTTATCGGTCTCTCGCGAATAAGACGCTTACATGATTTGACAGAGTTTTCCTTTCACCGAGTCCATGCCATATTATAAATAGCTAGAGAAAGTGCCATGCTGGAGACGGCTCTACATAGCTATCTTTTTATGCGCTGTTACGGTTGTGATAAATAAAGAAAGATTTAATTCACTCTAGCTTACAACTTCATAGTTTTATTTTAATTCCTCTCATTTTACATTCTAATGCTGTGGAAGTGTATGTACATATTCTTACGCTTAAAATCTCCGATAATGTTTTGTCTCTTCTTTATCCTTCCAAAATTATGATATACAATGATGATTCCATTTTTGTGTATAATTTTTGTTATCTATGATGAGAGAAAACATTTCTGTCCTATCCGTTGCTATTGGGATAAAAATTATGCCATAACTTTTTTGGTAGTTTATAGTTCGAATTATGTAGATGCGGTTGGGTGCAATAAAAAGTTGCAATTTAATTCTCGACTATTTTCAAACACCCAAACTTCTCAGGCTGTGTCACTAATGGAAAATGAAAAAAATAGGAAAATACATCCCAATTTAAATAACGTTGTCTCCCGTTGTGAGTTAAATTCTGATTTCAATACTTTTTTTGGATACAATTTTCTATGGCACCCAGCTGCTTGTTATCACGGTCATTATACTACCCCGTGATGGTCTTTCTACATAGATTAGCAACAGATGAATGCTGTCATCTCATCAGCTGGTAATGATCTTGTTTTACTGGAACTGCTCCTCAAATGATCTGTTCGAACATTGAGGTTTTCATTATGCTTAGATAGTTGTTCCCATTACTCCTGAGGCCAAATATTGAAATGTAGATCTTGATGCTGACTTACTTATGCCGACGCCCCACGGCTGAATGCATCATGGCCTGGTGCTGTAGCAGTTTGAATAACTGCCATTGACCAAAAATGTAAAGCCTGTGGAATAATATCTTGAGCTTCGTTGTCAGACGAAGATTACCATTGGTCAAACAATAAGTTAAAAAGTTACCTTGCGTGAAGAAAGTAACCGATTTTCATTTTAGAAAATTGTATATGAATGTTCGATTATCAGTGAATCTGTTGATGAATAATTAAATACAAAGCATAAGGTATTTACTATTTTATGTGAATATTCGCAGGTTCATATGCGTTTATAAATAGAGGTGAAATCATAGCTTGAGCCCGCCTATTTTTAATATCTCGTAAGCATGGCGATCAATTAATTTTTTAGCGCGATATTATGACACATGCTCATTAATTTCTTCTCAGATCTGCGAGTATTTCTTATGGCAATCTAGGTCGCATGAGATAATTCAAAATATGTTGCTTTAATTAACAGTATAAATACACCTAGTGGTATAACTACAAATTTTTGCAATGTTTGTTCTGCTTTTATTTGTTCAAATCAATATAAAAACTTATTGTCCCCTAACTATGCAGGTCTAAGCTTCCATGTTAATCACATGAGACATGCGTCAAACGTGAATAAGTAGCTACACGTAATGCCAAGTTTCTGAATCCCAAGCCATGCTACTGAACAAAGCGCGGCTATTGCAATGACAAACTAGGAACAGTGTTCTCCGAGCACTCTCACTCTCAACGCAGCGGCCCGACCTTCACATGTTCCTGCCACGCCGTTTCACCCACCGGCATTACCTGTGGAAGCGGTGCCATAGTGGTCTCACTCTCACCTGGCCATTTTGAAGCAAACTATTTTCTGTTTCATTAATACAGCTTGAAAGTTATAGCATTCAATGTCTCCTAACTCAAACAGTTTACAAGTTACCTTGCGTGAAGAAAGTAACATATTTTCATTGAGAAAGTTGTAAATGAACATTCGATTATTTGTGAATCAGTTGATGAATAATTGCATAATTGCTGGAAACAAAGCATAAGATATTTACTATTTTATGTGAATATTCGCAGGTTCATTTGAGTTTATAAATAGAGGTGAAATCGTAGCTTGAGCCTACATGTTTTTAATGTCTCATATGCATCCCAACTCCATGGAATCGAACACACTTGTGTACATTTTTTTACGAAATGTCTCGTTCCCTTTCTGTGTCAGAAATTGTTTTAAGCAAGAACTGTTCTATTCGTCAATGATGAAAAAGTTGACGAAGTATGGGGATGTATGTTTTACTACCAGAACTAATTTGAGGAACACGAGCGAATACGTGAGTTCCAATGATAATCCGCCGAATATACCGCATGATAACAGCAACTGTTCTGGTTCACCTTGAACGTAATTCAGAGGGTTTGAACAGGATGACCGCATAAAGGGTTGAATCTTGGTGCACTTTTCTGTTTCACTCTCCTGCTTTAGGTTAGGTTATATTGAAAACAAATAGAATAAAATACAAATAAAAAAATTGGCAGTGAATTAAAACAAAAAAAACGTACTTACCAGTGTATATGCGTTTCAGCAATTCTTTACACATAATATTTTAGGCCATAATTTTTTATATGTTATGAAGATTAACGTTCCTACCCAGAAGCTTTTTCTTACTGAACGACGTCGGTTTCACCTCATATGAGAACCGTTTATTTTATAATAGCTGTCTTCTCTCTGCTGCCGTTGCTATTGAATGCATTCCGCCAGTCAGAGGCTTTTAATTTTAATTAATTTCAACATTAGAATTGCTATTCGGCTGACCTTGTTCCACGTTAGTAAGACTTTTCTATACATCTCTCAACCTTGTTGTTGAAGTTTAATTAAATTTTTCGACACAATAAAGCCCTAACTGTCTGTTCCGCCCAACAGTATTGTACGTTACCTTCCTACTCTTAGGCCCAATTTTGAATATACACACTGCGATTCAAGTGTGCCTGACATTTCATTTATCCTTCAAGTACCGTTTGACCTTCAATTTTTGCATAGAAGATCATTACAGGCCATATTGTAATTCGAATTCAGTTACCGTCATTCGTTCAGGTGTCATTTCTTGTACGGTCGTGCATCCAGTCACGACATGGCACGGCCACATCATTGATTATACGTGAGTAACTATACATGAGCTCTGATGAAAATATTCTAATGAAAAGAGCGAATTATTATGATGGCAACGCGATCGTCCATCGAAGAAGCGCCTTTTTCCCAAGACCTTCTTCAGTAGTAAGCGGCGAAGGTCGGAGGCCGGAGGAGGCGACCTTGTGCGGCGGTTTGTTCTTTTGCAATACTGAACCGCCAGCTCACCTTCGTCGCTGCGGAAATTCCTTCGGGTGCAAAAAGGCGTCCGCCCTTCTCATGTCTCTGGCTCTAAAGTGAACGTGGCAGTAAAATTAGGGAGCACACCTTCGGGAAATTACGGGGAAGTTAAAGAACGTAAGCAGCTTGGCAAAAACAGATTATATTCTTCGGAATTTCTACTTCGTACAGAGAAAATTACTGCACTTGATTTATAAAAAGTACCGGTAAGGAAGTCAAAATAAATCGCTGATGTTTAGGATACCAAACATGATCATTGAGTCATCTCGTGTATTCACACCTCTTTTTCACTGCCAAACGACGAGCAGAATTTCAATGTATTGCTATCTGAAATAATATTATCACTAATTTCTTGGTTAAGTAACGAAAGCTCAGCAATAAATAAAACTTCATTAGATTAACACTCGTTGGAAGCCTAAAACTGCATTTTAATCAAGTTTTAAGTCATACTTTCTAAAGTAGTTACCAGCGAATGTATGTTTTTCTTTCTTATTGGAGATCGATTGTGTAGAATAACTCAGAAAATACGTTGAATTGAAAAGTGATCGACAGAGTATCCTCCTCTGGAGAGTTTGAAGAACCAAGATACCGTTTGGTTCCTTAAGACATACACGGCACAACTCACGCAAGCAGCATCGGTGGCCGAAGACTTTGATTAAACAATAAAAACAAATCGTGCCGAAAACACTAATACACCTAGTTTTGCCCAGTTGAAATTCCGTATAAATGATTTAACTCTGCAAAAAACTCGTTGAAATTAAAAAATCAGAACTCACCATTTTATAGAGTAGAAATTCTCTTTCATAAGACATGATGTATCTAACACTGAGTTTTGTCTTTCATTGCATTCTTGAGTTTGTGAAATCGCTATGAATAATTACTTAAGCCTTTGCACTTACTCGTACTCTAGACTCCAGTCGAATAGAGTTCATATTTGAGGTCGCATAATGATAGACAGAGAAATCGAGGTATACCCCACAATTTTGTTTCTTCCACCTCAACACTTCTGTAAGTCATTTGATTGAAAGAATGATTCCTTAGCGTCCCTGAAGCCATGTTTAAAGCTAAGTAGAGAGCGCTGGAAACTAAACGCAAGAAACTATCCGTGCCGCGACACAAATAGCAAGTGAGAAGATCTGTTTGGCACGCCCCACAATGGTTCTGCACCCCTCTCTCCGAAGAACAAGTTCTTCTCTGGGTCAGGTCGCTCAGCATATGGCCTCGGCCATGACGACAAAAGATTAGAACTGAATTGTAAATTCTGATGCTTACACTACAATTTTTACTGTGTCTGCATACGCATGCGATGCCCTGGAAATAACCGTTCTTGCTGTAAATAAGGTTAGGATTTGCTAAGGCTTTCGTCGAATCTAAAGAAACGAGGAAGCAAGAAAAGTATACTTCATTCAGGAGGTAGCTACAGTGATCCTGGCCGTTATTTCAGGTTGTTTTTTATGTTCATAGAAAGATATTAGATATACCAGTATAACACATTTATTTACTGGTTGAATGTTTAAAGAGCTGCTTATGAACTATGTACAGAGAAGAATAAAATTAAGTTGCAAATAGAAGAGCATTGGTATTCTAAAACTACATTGATATTAGGTCACTGAAGATTTTGGGAGGACAAGGTATATAAACTAGTAAAATATATGTGATAAAACAAAATTAATATCACTCACATTTTTCTTGTGTAAAAAAAAGTAGTTGTGTCTATTTCCTACCGAAGAAGAAGCTACTTAGTTCTTTCGGCTAGCTTGAGACAACTTCTCGCAGTCTCTATTTATGTAAAAACTTTAGTTTCTTGGTATCATATTGCCACTTGAGCTTTACACCGGTGCCGAGACTTGCTCTCTAAACCACTTAGTCATAGAGAAAAGAACTGGTATCGTATGGTAGAGCATTTTCGTCTCCAATGAGTTATGACCGTGGAAACACTTCCGAATCCAAATATTCGAAAAATATATTACAGGAACCCAGGAAAAAGGCCTCTGCAAAAATGAAATATTCTGAAATTCGCTCCAGAAGTCAAAATTAAATAATTAATGGTACAGTGTTCGGAAAGTTGCTGTGCACAATGCTTATCTCAACATATATGTTTCCATGCAGAATACACGAAGTAAATATGAATGATAATTATAAACAAATCTGAGAGTAACTTTCTCATCATCAATGCAAGTATGGACTTTTCTTATTTGTTTTTAAACACCGCTAGCTGGTGCTTGTTTGGAAAATTCCACAAGAAGGCTAGACATCGTTAGAAGATAAAGAATTTGAAAAGTGAACAATGACTTGCCGGACACAGTTGTGAATTAAGATTATGAATTTTTCCCTTAATGAATTCAAAAGCATCGATCTTGGCATTCTGTAATGTAAACCATTTAATTTAAACGACGGTTTCCTTCCATCGAGCGCCGGTTCCCTAGAATTGAGCACTGTCAGTGGAGTATCTAGGTAAAGCAGGACGGTCAGGGCAGGCGGCCTGAATCTGCTCGCAGAGAGCACCACTGAACAGGCTTGTTTTTCGATGTAAATATTTTATTCCCTTGACATTTGTAACGGTTGTTTTTTGTGATGAAAGAAACTCTCTTAATTTTTAATTATCATAATATTTTGATGGCACAGACTACCTTCGTTTCAATTTTGATCACATAAGTTTTAAACTTTAAGCCTTAAATAGTTTCTGTAAATTTCAAGCTTCCATTAACTTTTCATCCTTATAGAAATAATTACGTAGATTTTCATAAACATCTACATCAAGCCCATTGTGCACTGCATACACAGTATACTGTTCTAATTTTGACAAAGAGTGAGTTAATGAAGAAATAAGATAAACATTAGGATGCTGAAGGATTGGGACACAGTTTAATTTCCCGGATGAGTGGTATTTGTGTCAATTGAGCAGCGTGTTTCGCTGGCTGACGAACTTAAAATTAATATTGAAAACTTGGGGGACGCAACTCGATGAGTTTAATAAGAGAATACTTTGTCGTCCAAAAGTTAGTCTACACTGAGTATTGCTATAGTAAATTTATCCACACTCAATAGTTAAGTGAGGAAAATTAGTTAACTTTATTATGAACAAAAGAGCAAGGACTGTAGCATACAAGATTTCCGTATTTATTGACAAGAATTATTATTGCACTAAAAAAAGAGAAATAAGCTTTTCAACCTCAAAGGCTATTTCCAACATCTGGAACGAAATAGGAAAAACTATAATGCAAAGATTTTATCCTATCGAAAAAATTAAAATTAAGCCAATTGTAAATGGGAAAGCAGACTGGGTATTATTTAAAACGGGTTTGTCAGGCAATATATACAAAAATGATAATAGATGTGGAAGAAATTATTTCAAAAACTCTTACGCAGACATA
Source organism: Orchestia grillus (assembly GCA_014899125.1). Taxonomy (NCBI): domain Eukaryota; kingdom Metazoa; phylum Arthropoda; class Malacostraca; order Amphipoda; family Talitridae; genus Orchestia; species Orchestia grillus. The sequence continues at coordinate 14,533 of VOMN01128308.1, forward strand.
AAGATCGCACTTCTAAGCGGGAGTGCGAACAGCAAAGTGGGAAAAGTTGAAAAAGGATGGTTGGTGGGAAAACTACTTCGAGATGTTCATCCGCACGCACACTGAGAGCTCTAGTAGTAGAGCCTACATATTCCCAAGCACTTGATGAGCAGCCGTGTTTATATATTACAGAGAAAAACTGGCCTTTAGAAAGTTTAAATCTGAAATTAGAAATTTGAACCTGTCCCCCATTTCATTACAAAAATTACTTTAAAATTATAATGAAAGAAAAATTTGGATAGAAGGGAAGTTAGAGCCTTTTCAAGTTTTTCAGAATGAGATTCGAAAAAAATTTGTAATAATCACAATAATCATTCTAGTTAAAAAATACGAAGCCTATTCGTAAAGTAGCTTCCGTTTATTTAAAAAAACGTGACTGAAGCTAGAGAATTGTTTTACGATACTTTTGAAAGTGCACTCTAGTTTATTTCTCCACATAGTTTCCAGTCACATCGAGTTATTTGTCGTAGCGTCTGACGAACTTTGAAATTATGCAATCGTAGGATTCGGCCGCCAGCGACAGAAGCCAACGTACGACGCTGGTTTTCAACTCTTCGTCATCGCCAAAGCGCTTCCACCCAAGCTATCATATCTCATCATGCACATGAAGAAGTAATCGCTAGGCCCCAAATCTGGGCTGTTTGGAGAGTGAACCTGTGGCTTGCTTTAATAGTTTCGTCGACCAAACGAATCAAATCTGCATTCACGGTACTCGGTCGACACGGTACTCTTCATGGTACTGCATTCACGGTACTCTTCATGGTTCGACACGGTACTGCATTCACGGTACTCTTCATGATGGGCATTGGTCCGCCGATTTTTGAACACAAGGGACCATCGTCTTCCACCACCTCCTCTCATTGCGTCTGGCCCATAAGCTTTACAAAGTTGGCGATGGATTTCACTAATTTTACTATTTTTGCCACAAAGAATCTTACTGAAGACTTATCTCACAACATCATTTCCTTTAGAGTGGTGATGAAAACAAATTATTGGAGTCAGGTATTTGAATAGGAGTTTGAATTCAGCACTTGTCATGCGTCCCATTTCTCATGGATTTACCTGCAGCACAGAGCTGATCCTACATGCTGCGTTTGTGCGGCTCACGTACAATTGTTACAATTACCACTGGTACTTCTCATTTTTTTCTCTCCTTTGCCAATTTCTCCTTTCGCATCTACGCTCACCTTGAAATATACGTACGCGCTGCGCGTGGTTTACTAGGGTAACTATCGTGTTTCACGTTAGGAATTGCTGTTAATAATGGAAAAAATGATTTTTTCTATTACTGAGTTATTGCGATAATACATACATCTATTCCTTCGTACGTACATATTTTCCTATGCTACGTCTTTGTGATTCTACTAGAAGCTTCCGGATTTTGAAATAATCTCATCTATTGAGCCTGCATAATATTTGCAACGTTACTCAAGTACCAAAGTTTCACTTGTGAAGAAATGTTGCTTACGCATGCGAAGTGATCATTAAGTTTTTACATACTCGTTCGTCAAGTTGCATGGTACTCTTCTTAAAACAGAAATAGCCCAAAAATCTTGCATGCTCCCGTATCTTCTCTCTTCTTTCAATGGTTGAATTCAATGCTTGCTACCACGAGACATGTTGTGTAAATGGCCTTCTAAGAGGAAAATTTACAAGCTTATACGAGCCCTGAAATACTTCGTCATTAAACTTTATTTGAAAAGTTTTGGCCAGATTAACATGAAGGCTCATGATAATCCACCATGATATGCAACTTTCTTTTTGAAACAGCGCAACAGATATTCCTGATGTTGACGTGCTGGCAACTTTGCTTGCAAACGTCTGTTCGTGCAGTGTCTGCCAGAGTTAACTTTCGATTCATGTGAGGTTACTCTCGAGAAGCACCGAAGCATCACGAAAGAACCCGTCGAACGTGGTTGGTTGCAGGGAGCCTTTATGGAGCAGCCTCCGATAAAAAACAGCATGTACAGAGGCTTCAATTAACATTTTTTTGATATATTGATCTTGAAACGTGAAACAACCTTTAAGCCTCTTTTGCAACCAAGTATCCAATAAATTCTCAAATGCAATTCCCGTTACCCAGAAAGCCCTGCAGAAAGCATTTAAATGAGATTTAGCGCGTTTATACTAGAAATACTCCTCGGCTGAAATGCAGAGTCATACTCTTTTACCTGCATTTCGGTGGAAATCGAGTGCAATTCAATTTTGAAATTGTACAGTGACAGTAAAGGAAGATGCGAGTAAGAAGGACATCGGCTACGGTATTGAATTTAAGCTTTTTGAGTTGTACCCGAAACAGATCTGCGCGTTCACGTGGGTGACCGAGTGTATCCGCATGTAACAAGTGGTCATCCTTTGATTTCAGCGTTCACTAGTTTAAAATTAAATTAAATTCGTTACACTTCGAACGTAGCCTGAAGTGTTTGTATCGTTAACGCAAGTACATTTTAGCGGCGGGATCACAGGCGCTGTCCATCCATTGTCAGGGCTGCCCCAAGCCCAGAGAGATCATCTGGCCTCTTGGGGAACTGGTCTTAGGCGTGAGGGCGCTTTGTCAAGAGTGGGTTTTACGCTAACTTATAAATAGAAGGAGAAGAAGGGCACTGCCGTGAATCCTAAGTTCAGGAATCGTTGCATTTACTCTTAAATAAATAACAACCCTCAAATTGTGCCGAAACTTTAAGCCATTTTTCGAAAATAAATTTCAATTTACACAAAATATTTTCCTTTTCGTACTTTAAATTCAAGGCTTCTTAACTCCATGCGCGGACGAACGACAAATTTCCTTCCATAAATTTTTCAATCAAGATTGAAAACTATAAATTTTTTATTTCCCTTCAGTGAGATAAAATGAAAAAACATACGAGATGAGGGGATGATTTTCAACTTGAATAGGCGGTCCTTAAAATACAGTTCTTCTCAATGCAAAATCAAATAGTCTTCCAATTTAGTATTCCGTGTGCTTGGGATCTGCACGTTGGCTCGATTTAGTGTGTCTAAAGTCAAGTATATGAAGATCCTGCGTAGTTGGAATCGTTCAGTGAGACGGGTCACTCTGAACGAAGAGGGTGTCCAAACAAGACAATGAATGCTCCTTCGCATTCAATAAATATTATGAATTTGAAAAAAATATTTATGTAGATAGACGACGTTATCCTGTAAAATTAAAATACGGGATGCTGTGAATGTTGCCTTGAGTTTTTTTCCCCCGGCTACTGTCAAAAAATTGATTCATTAAGTGAACAATTGTATCTTCTAGGTCATCAAGTATTGCTTACATGACATACCATATACATGCAGATTTAACTGTTAAGTAACAAATATCTGTCACATATGCTCTTCGTTTATCAGCCGTTTTACTTCTCCATTTTCTAATAAATCATGCTAAAAATATGTGAGACTAATGTCGTGGGTTGGTACAAATAATTAATTTATAAAAGAAACAAACCGTCTTCTATAATGATAGTATTACAAAACACTTGAATAAAATGAATTGTTCAGAATTTATAACATCGAATAAATTTACTTTTAATGATAATTCCTTTCTTCTGAGCATATTTTGAGAAATATTAAAATATACTTTAGGGCTACTATATTGATTACACTATACAGTAGAAAGTACCAGGGATCATCGTCAGTGTAAGCAGACCTCGAAACTGATTGCTAATATTTTCAATAGTCGAACTGATTATTTTGAAAGCTGCTTCGGATCTTTATTTCTATGGTTGCCGCATCATGGTCTACGTTGATAGGTGAAAATTGCCACCAGGGTGAGCGCAGGAACGTACGCCGCTGGGTAGTCGGGAGCATCGTGGCATGGGGTTACTGGGACGCAGTCAGAGGCCGCATTGCAAGTTCCACCACACTCGTGGACGTTGTGCGAGAGGCCGCCGCCTAAGTGCCTCGTGTTTGTGGCGAAGCGAAAATTTCTGCACATCTCAGGTGCTAAAAGTAGTCGGTCTGGTCTCACGCTAGTGACGATTGATCATAAGGTGCAGCAGTAGTTTATTTTCTCCCTTTGAAAAGTCGAGAAGAAATAGACTTCTAGTACGCCTAAATAATTAGTCGATTAAGTGGTGTCATTTTACTTAGTTAGACCCAATCTCTCATATATTTAGTACTGAGCTTCAAATTCTCTTATCGTTGCCGCAGAAAACGAAAGAAGCTGTAGCTTCCGCATTTACAATTGAAGTATAACCTAAGCAAAAGAATTTACTGTTAAAACTTCTAAATTACCAATTTTGTGTGATGCATTTCAACATTCGAACAGCAAAATTAGCGATGGGCACACCATTGCCTGATTAACTTCAGTAAAAAAATGCAGTTGGACAAATTCTGCCTGTCTTCGTTTCGAAGACGGCTTGCATATCATAATATCGTATCGTTTTGTTGTCAATTATGAAATGGATTTAATAGCAAAGAGATGGCTTATATATCTGACCAGCAGAAATTATTTCAATTTCAAACGAATATTAACCATATGGAGATACCATACGTTTGAAGGTATAAAAAATGAAATTTAACGGACAAATGAATCTCATTATCGTTCAAGATTTAAAGTTCAACTTTCTTAATAGTACAAAAAGGATTTTAAACAGATAAGATAAAATGGAATACTTTTACAGCACGTTAACAAATTCTCAAAACTGAAATACCTTTTGTTTAATATTTTTCTGTCACTCTAAAAATTAAAATTCTTAAATGCCATGATGACATTGATACCTAAATCAAGTGCACACGTTTTACAGTATTTGAATTTTCAGCTCAGGGTTAAAAGTTTCATTTGCGTGATGATTCTCACCATGAAACAATGAACAATGTCATAACTTTAAGTATTTTTATTTCACTCATTATATTCACGACGAGCGAGGTCATCCGTAGCAGGACCGAGGTAACCGAAAGCCAACTGCTCATTTTTGTCTACCTTATCAAAGCGAAGCTAAAAAACCTCCGCATTTTACTGTTTGCGCTCTGAAGAAAGGAGACCCAATGAATGCTTCTGCTGTATGTACAGCATGCTCGTATGGCCGCACTCGCAAGAACATTTCTCGAATTGTTGAGCTTGGAAACAAAATGCGGGTTACAATTTTAGGGAGCCAGTTCAGTTTTGAGCTTCAAAAATTTTCCGTAACTTATTAACTAGTTTTGCAAAGCGGTTTCTTCATTGAAAGTATTTGCATTGGTGAATTAACCTTGCAAATGTCCAAAAAAGTTACCCTTGGAACTTTATTTGAGTGAGCCTTTTCTTGAGAAGTATCATTAATATACATAATTAATTACGTCTGATTAGGAATTTTTGCGTAGTTTGGTTTCATACTTTCCGTCGATTATAAAATTTAGTTTGTTGCAAATGCTATGGTCCAATATTTTCTGCAAAGACTTAAATGCACATGAAGAGCGTCATGAGTGGTTTCAGTATTCAATATGTGGAAAAGTACGTATGTCAATTGTGTAGCTGATTATTTTTTCTGAGCGTATCCCTAGCATATATGCTCGGGCGCATGCGCCGCATTCCTGGTTTACGCTTTGTGTATTCATTGCTTGGCTTTGTTTAATTTTTTGCTAGGGATCTGGAATACGATCAGGATGGAAGCGAACTGCGAATCTACAGGTGACATGCGTAATTTGGTTGTCGCCTATATGGATAATTTCTACTGGTTTAACGTTTCGTACCTACCCTTTCTCAGAATGCAGACATACTTTTCCGAATTTTCTTTGGTGTTCTTCGTTTGTAAAAAACTCATGTAAAAGAATCTTTTAAATTTTAAACACCGAGTTCTATTTAAAATGTGATTAAGGTATCCCAGCTAAATACATGCTGTAAATACCCATTCTTTGAACAATTAGCGAAAAGTACGGAAAATCTTATCAGCCAAGTGCGAAGAGAGTCAGAGTTAGCTACTCATCAGTGAGGGCATCATGATGCAGTCACGGACATCATGATGCAGTCACGGCATTGCTACGGTCGGTTGACTGGTCACGCGTACTTCCCATGGCACACAGCGGCTCTAGCTGTTACCCAGCCGCCCAAGGTAATCGACAGCGGCAGCCCGTGGGCTCTGCCTGCTCACGTAACCTGCGTAAGGTCGCCCCGTCGCGCGCATAGCAAGGATTCCTCTTGTTATGCGCCAAGGACTTTTGCTACCGAGAATTTTGATTCGATGTACTCCAGGGACTATCAATATGCATTATTCCAAGAACTTTATTCTAATTCTTACCATGTCATTCACCACGTACTCTTTGTGCACAAAACTTGCACCCTTAGGACTCTAAAAAACTCATGCTATGGTGCTCTCAGTTCTTCACTCCAAAGAGTGAGCAGTATGGATACTGAATACGGTAACTCTTGAAGCGTTCAATTTCGGTTTCACCTGAAGAAACTGTTGATATTTTACTGTACTTTTACGAACAGTAATTTTTATGAGAACGGATGGAAATGCTCATAACTCTATAACTTTTAAGAGGTCTAGTTATCGTAATATTATTTTTCCCCAACCATAAGCAAGTTATATGGATACTTATGAAGTCTTTTCCTTTAGTGAACTGGGCTCCATGGCGTACTGGTAGCGTGATGGCCTCGTAACCAAAACAGACCTGGGTTCGAATCTTGGCTCAGTCGAGGTTTTCACGTAACCAGGGAGTACTTTCCTTGGAAAAGGATGTTTAAGCCACACACTCCTCACATCCATCTCCACGCCAGTAGTAGTAAGGCGATGAAAACCCAAAGGTAAAACGTTTTGGAATTAATAGGGGTTCTTTTTTGTACTATTCTGCGTAGCTATCAAACTATAGGATCTTTCAATTTTTATAATTTTAAAATCAAACAAAACTTTGGAGAAGAAGAAATCTAGGGATTTCTTCTTAAATGTGATATCGTCTTGAAAGAAGTTTAACGTATCTGTAAATGAGATTCGGAGGCTTCAATAAACACACCGATTATAATTATTGACAGTTGAACGACCACGTTTATGTAAAATGTTCTACCCAGTAAATCTTACTAAGCCGTACGTTCCTGCTATTTATATTCCACAAGTTCCAGTTATCCTACTATATAATAATAGCCCAGTGTTGCTTGCTTGGTCCGTCCATCTGTCGCGCTCTTAAGGATCTAGATAGGAGAAAATTCCCGGGTCCTTATTTCTAATAATCAGCGAGACTGTCAGAGAAAGCAGTCCGTATCAGTGATGCCGCAACTAACAATATTTCATGGCATATTTACCGTAAATAAGCTGGCATCTTAAGAAATTGACATCATTAGTCCCGCAATTTCCACTAATTGACGCCATTAGTCCCGTCTACTAGTTATAAAACGTTCTACCCAGTATACTATGCAACCGTACGTTCTCGTTATTTAAGTTCCGTATATTTCAGCTATTATGAAATGTTATACCCAGTATACTACACCAGCTGTACGTTCCCGTTATTTATGTTCAGTATGTTCTAGCTATTATAAAATGTTTTACCCAGTATATACTACACAACCGTACGTTCCCGTTATTTATGTTCCGTATGTTCCTGCTATTATGAAATGTCGTACCCAGTAAACTTCACAACCGTATGTTCCTGTTGCTTCACTATTCTCCTCTATTTAGCTCTGAATATTTAACCTTCCCTGAATAGAATGCAGTTAATAATTACAGACTTCTCAAATATTCAACCCCACAGGATCCTAAGACTTATTTTAACAGTAAATCAGTGGTTTTTAAATTTCAATTGCGAGAAAGCTCTGTCGAATTAGAAGTGTGTTTAGAAGAATTGACCCCTTGCCATTTGTACCTTCGGCTCACGTTAGTTTCTAGCGTTTTGTGAAGAAGAAAACTGGCGCACTGTTTGACGTAACTTTTATGAGAGTAATTTTCCTTGACATGAGTATTTTTTTTCTTGTATTTGCAGTAGACCCTACAACTACTTTTCGACCTACTTCAAAGACTCACTTTATTTTTTGAACAAATCAGAAGTTTCTTGGATATTTTTCGTCTCTGTAAAATTTGAATTCTTGCTTTTTGATGCTTAATTCAATGACGTCTACCGTCTAAATTGAATTTCTAAATTCTTTGGTGGCCAATTACAGATTAAATGTCAGCAAATGATCGATTGCGCCGGGCACATTTATAGTAGAAGAACATAGGGCAGACTTCCTGGATTCTTGGCCGCAGAGCGGGTGAGCACCAAGGCATCAATTTCATTACGAATGAAGTTTTTAACTGCTCAGTTAAATCCGGCAATTGGTAATCCATCAACGAAATGTGAAGAACCGTTACAATTGATAGGTTTGGAGCAACACGTACAGTAAGTTCACCAAATGTTTCACTCATTGAAAAAATTTTATTGCGTTACATAGACCTCATTAACGAACAAAATTTACTTTAAAGGGATAATTCTTGAAAATATTATCTACCCATTTCACAAATTCTAATGATAGATTGTTGTACTCAAGTGAAAAAAAAAGTCAACCATCTGCCTATCAAATTGATTGAATAAAATTGTATCCTACAGTAATTAAATACGTCCGATAAATAAGGAACAAGAATATTTAAAACTAATTTCAACAAATTTACAGCGTAATTTTATAAAATTACAGCGCAAGTTCCCTCCTTGAATTCTGGAAAATTTCAGGTTAGTTGATTTAGTCAGCCTGATCCAACAGATTAATTCTTTCATCGCACCATAATTGGAGTGGCAGGAATGTTTCATTTAACTCTATAATTGTATCATCGCGAAGTCAAATCATTTGTAAACTACTCCAGATAATAGGTTCTTTAGCTTTCTGAATGAGGCTAGAGCAAATAAAAAATGTCAACTCATTCAAAAAATTCAGTATCATACGACTGTTTCTAGCAATTCATCAGCTTACTCGTTAGTTCTTCGGTCAAATATTTCTCTGACACGTTTTAGTATGTTTGCCTTGCAAGAAAGTGTGACCGTAGCCAGCAAAAAATATACCTGAATTTGGTTACAATTTCGAAGGGCTTAGAAAAAGCAGGGACAAAAGCATGCAAAAGCGTTGCCTCTGGAAAAACATGGTAAAATGGAGAGTACTGTTTTCCCACATCATGGAAGACAGTTTGTGTAGACTTATGATGGGTACTTCCGAGTATCTTTAAAAATTGAGCGTTTCTGTAACACAGTCTAGCTGAAACCACTCTGGATCCCCATTCTTTGAAAGGGGCTACGTAGACTCTTTTCTCATCACGTAGTGGAGCTACAATACGTGAACGATTTTTTGGACGTCTAACACGTCGTTCTAGACAATCCCACAAATATTCTACTGGGTTCATGTTTGGGGACTTAGTGTGAGGATCTAAATGCCTGACAGATCCTGAATAACTATGCAAACTAATAACATTTCTGGCCCGATATACCCGGCAGTTTTCATCCTGAAGGACAGGCAACGCAATATGCCTTTCTTCACTCAGACATTGAGCAAATGGCGAAACTCGGTTATCTATCAACTCAATGTAGCCATGCTTTTTCAGTTTGACGGATTCTTCAACTAAAAGAACCATTCTTGAGGAGTTGAAACAACAACGGAATATAAAACACTCTCCTGCTCCTCCTCCTTGTTTCGCCCCTTGCACGCAAGTTTCGTTGAAGGAGGTCTTCAATAAACAAGATTGAGGGCCTCATTGCTATAAACAGAATCGTGATTCATCTGACCCTAAGACGCACTACTCAACAGTTCAATGTGCGCCTGCTTTGGCCCAGTTGAAACGAGTGATCTTGTGGGCGGAATGTGAACCTCGGACGTTCACGAGCCACTTCGCTCCTCATAATCACTGCATGGAGTGTCTCACAAAGAGTTCGTTCTAAAACAGCAAGAAAAGGGCCATCATTATCGTTACCAAAATCGAAGTTCATCTATTTGGGTGGTGGAAGCTTTGAACAATTTATGTAAAGTAAATGTATAAATAATTATTTGTAGGCAATTTCGTTCTCAAACTTTATTTTTTCGAACATTATATAGCTAATATCTCAAAAAAAAAATATTGCGAAGTTTCATAGAAGCAAAGGTGTTTAGGTTGCTACTTTCAAGTTGGTGTGAAATTTTGTACCTCTTTTTCCCCAACACCAAGTAAATTAACATTCCTCTCATAACCTTAACTAATACTAAGAGCCGAACGATGAAGAGTAGATAGAGGTGTGCCAAAGCATTCGCAGAAACTCTATAAGCTTTGGCCCTCGCAGTCATATACTTCGCTGATTGCTGGCCCAGTAACTCTAATGTAAGCTGGTACTGCTCGCATAGGCGACGTGTGCTTACAGCATTAGCGCAGCTTTCACTCTTAGGTGCATCTCGGGATAAAATGCAAGAGGCAAGTCCATACTTCAATTGGAGACTGCAAGGAAAAATTGTCCCGCACCAATCTTTTCTCCATACGATGTCCATCATTAATTTTCATGCTCTGAATTAACGTACTTTTTTACCGAGCTCTCCTCTCACTCCTTCTTTCGACGCATCATTTAGTCTTCATTTAACACAGTACGTTCCTACAAGTACACACTATCTTCTCTTTAGCTAACACTGCTCATTCACTCTCTGTATTCACTTGAATTACATGTTCATGCCTCACGTTTCCCAACAGAAGTTTTTCACCACGAAATGAGTCACACTTGTTGCGCTTAGATATTTCATCTCTAACTCTTAATCCCGATACCTACATCAATGTCTCCGGATCATGAAAGGCTGTTGATTGGCCAAACAAAGCAAAAAAAGACGCTCTCAAGCCTACTTCATTCCTGCAAAGATTTGCACACTTCAAAACCTGTTTCATCGCTCCCAATGCTCACGTGTCCTTTCTAACGCTTACTTTACTCGCCCTTACNCTTCCCCTTTCCTCCACCGTTTCGCTTGTTGCCAAGATTGATCGTTTATTTGTGAGAAACCTTTTGCTACAAAAATTTTGCAATTTAACCTCCTATCGTTCTGCTAGTATTTTTTTTACTTGGTGACGAATTTTTGCAATTTCTCCTGTGAATCAGCTGCTAAAGAAGCACTATCAAGAAAAATTTACTAACTCAGCCTACATGCGCCACAATCTAATCCGATGAGTTAAAAAACGCTTTCAGCAAAAACTGAATAATTTTCCTATATCTTGATTGAATACTTTTGGTCATTGAACAACAATAAATGTTACTAATAATAAAAGCAATGGTTCATTTGAAATGAATAGGGCGAATATGAACATTCGTCTACTTTTCATACTCGGTACTATGCTACGACTTATCAACAGAATTCGTATGAGTGTCATTCTAAAAGTTTCGGATAGTTTCGTGTCCTCATGACCACTTTAAATGAAATTAAAACCTCCGAGCGTGAAAGTTAACGTGGAACCTGATTTATGAAATGTATCTCTCACTGTTGTAACCTGTGAGCATGCATCTATTTGTACAGCCACACGGAAGTCAAAGTGGGGCTCCCTGCAAGTCTGTGTGCAGCGTGGGATACCTCACGTACACTACTTCGCGAGGGCACCGCGTGTCGTAACGACCTGCCTGTTCCTTGTGCACCGATGCTTTCGCCCGCTAACCTGGTCCTGGGTTTTTGTCGCACACAGAGATATGTTGCTTCGCTGTTTCGATTTGGACCGTTTAAAAATTAGATTTTATTGAAATTCAAAGCGTCGATCAGCCTTGCTTATCTTGGCGCGAATTTAACTATAGAAATAGTCTTCCAATGTTCATTGAAAAATTCCTGAAGTAAAATTTTCGTTTCTGTAGTAAGCGAAATATCAAAATTTTCTCATGCTTTCCTTTTCATTTTCCAAAAATTATTTTGCAGTCTCTTAGACTTGAAAGATTTAACTTTTTAGAATGTTCTACATTCCGTTCCGTGCACTTGCTGCAAGTCGCTTCAGGTTGCTTCATGATTGTGAACCGAGTTTGACCTCGCCAGAGAACCTTCACTATACTCAACATTAGATTTATCAGACGATGGTTGAGGTTAATTTTATTCAAAAGCCAGGATACTAGACACAGTCTGAAGTATGAGAGCTCGTGAATTTTGTGTATCTGAGCATAGGAAATTGATGTACGAAATACGTTGAGTATCTCTTTGAGATTTTATTGACGTACACGAAGGCTTCTATCATACCTTCGTAGTCCCAAGATATCAAAATATCAAAACAACATCCTATTGCTCGTCTAAGTTTACTCCATATTTCTACGTGCACTTTTCTTACGATAGCTTGTGTATTTTCCTCTCATGTGATGATGGGCTATCAAATTTGAACGTGTTCTTGTACTTCAGATGAGTTATAAAGGATCATATTTATATTACTATTAAATCATTCGATCAATGTCGATTTACTTTTTGAATTAGTTTGCCATTCGTGCGAATAAATATTTCGAGCGTAACTTCGTACTACAAACCTGAAAATCTCTGATACGGAAAAAATATTAGGTAATTATTTTTCGTTATCGTAAATAAATGAAACATTTTAAATACATTTCCATGTAGAGCATTTGCATTTAAATATGTTCCGATAAATTTTAACCTCTATCTGAAAACTTTATAGCCTAAAACCCTGTTCAAATCCTTCTTTCATTGAAACGCCACTTATTTTAATACCATTAATAATACCAGCCTAGTTTCCGAAGTGTCACATTCAAATTCAGGCTAGTCAGCGGCTTTGACCTTATGAAACAGTCGCACGCCTAAACTCATATGAAATTAATATCGGTGAATAAAATATTAATTGCTACATTTATGGAGCCCGGAAAGCGTGCTGTAGAGAGAGGTGGAAACTGCAGGTCGAACCACTTCTGTTCCACCTATCGAAGATAATTCAAGTTTTAGACTTGACCCTCGGCCTCTATCTTACGTACATACGAATATATCAACCATCATCTTTTTCTCTACAGTGTGCGCCAGCTCAGTGTTCAAATGCATCGAAAATCATAGATCTTCTAAAACAAAACAGCGGGTCGTGATTCGTTTTGTTCTTATTCATAGCAACACATCAGGCACACAGTTTTATAGAAAAATTTTAGGGACTTCAGTACTTCTATATGGTACATTCTTGCTCCTATACTAACAACACCTTTCACAAAGAGAGTGAAGAGCCTGGTGCAATCATCAAGGTCAAAGCTCTAAGTTCAATCTATCACATAATATGCTTCATTCATTTGCCACCTTGTACGGCACACCTCATCCCGCCGCCAGAGTCACGTTTTTAGGTTTTAAACCTAACTTCATTCCAATCTTTAGGCACTTTCCTCTTAGTTTTTTTTTAAACTATACACTTTCGAACAGCGTATTTACGCGCAATACGTTCATTCCTTATCCTGTATATCGAATTGAACCATTTTAAATTTGTATGTGATATTTTGTGCCCAAACAAAGCGCCACATTGTATGTTGGAGTCGAATTATTTTATTTTTTGGTTCAATTCACAGTTCATGAGAGGACTTCATCTCCACACACCTTTAATCTTGAGCTCCCTGTAGTTATTAGTATATCAAGGGTCTTAGACCCCTGTTGTATATTCTAGATGTACCAAGTACGAGTTTGTAAGTTGGAGGATCACTATCAATGTGGCAACAGTGAGACCGAGTTTAAATGAGTAGTGTGGGCTTCCGAGAGGTCAATGATCGAAAGTTCTATTGTTCCATCCAACCCGACAGTGAGACAAACCAAGAAGGTCCCTGAGATATTTGAGCTTCATGTGTTTGAGAAAAACAATAGCTTCAAGTAAGATGATGATGCTTTGAAGTTCAAGTGTAACTTCAACGCTTTCCGCTGAAGATAGAACATGAGACTAAAACGGATCGATGTTGTTGAATACCCGTGAGAAAAATATAGCTATTTATAAATATCAGGAAATAAATAAGTATGTGTATGTATTAGAAAATCCTGCATTCAGGCGTAACTGACTGTCGTGAATATGCAAGAAAAGACAGGAATGAACAGCATAATATTTGTGGTCTGCGCCTTTTCCGTCTAGAATTTTTGTTTTTCAAGCCACAGGGAGCCTTTCTGAAAAAGTGCGAATGTTTTGTGCGCAAGGGTTCCATGAAATTATTCAAGAAATTACTGGAAACTCTTTTTTATGGCCCAAATAGATAGAACCAAGGTCTGCTGAAGTACAAAGCCGAGCCATCCGTGGTATTTAGAATGACGTCACCGCTCTGCCGTTCTACGAACGCCGTCGAGCAAGTTAATAACTCGAAATCACTTAATAAAGTAATTGTCTGAGTTTTGCATAACATCGTTCGCGGGCTTCTCATTTCTCTGTTTGTCTTTTTTGCCCGCACACAGCTTGGTAAAAGAAACCAATTCAATGTGCAGAATCTAATCAAAATCGTAAAATTGAGGTTTCAGGCAATATTTGTATTGAATCAACGTGCCTGTGATGGGTTGAGGTTCGTAATAAAATTTTGATCGTAAAGTTTCACGGACAGAGTTTCGAAGTTGGAAAGAATTATTACAGCGAGTGTTTTCATACATCAAACTTTTTTACTCCATACTCCAAAACTGGCACCTTTAAATCAGCATAACTTAATTATAGCTAAGTATTTATTCAAATTTTTGAATAAGAGACTTACAGTCAACTATTATACTGAATTAATTTCATCTTGTATTTGAAAGTTGCAATGTATACAATAATCAAGCTGTAAATCTCCAGCTAACTTATAAGTTAACTTTTAAATTTTCGCTACCTTAAATGTCCATCGCATGACATTGTACAGCTTAATTTTTTAAGTATGACCTAACTAAAGCATGGCTGTATATTTTCATGTGTCAATGTTTTTCAGATAAGCATATTTGAAACGACTTTCTTCAAACTCATAACAGAATCATTCAACGACAGTAATTAAAACAAAAAATTATTGTTAATTCAATTCAACTAGTTTTATGTTTAATGGGTAAACAAGCCTAATAGTTCATAAGTCATTTTCGTCCATGTGCTCAAAGTGTTGCTGCTAAACATACGTTTCAAAACTAATAAATTTTATCATCCGACCTTAACTCGCAGATTTTTAGAAGACTGTTTTAAAAACGTGTTTCAAATTGTAGGAAATCCGAGTGAACTTTCGCCAACGGTTGTGACGTTTCAGTCACTGCTGGTGACCTTCCCTTCCCTTCTAATATATTCTGGGAAGACTGAGCGACGCACCGTCACGTCGGTGAGAGTATAACTGTGGTGCCTAGTATGGCTTAGGAGGAGGAGGGAGCGGCCGCATCCTGACGTAATTCCTTACACCTCATATTAATGTGCTGTAATCTTTCTCACAGTAGTGCCATTTCCAAAGATATATTTCATTCCCTTATAGCCGAACTGTTATTTCTATTCTTTTTTTGAGGTACCACCACGGCTTTCTCATCATAATTCAGGTTTTTGCCTTGATTAATAAGGTGAGCTGTATTACAAGCTTTAATGCATAACTATGTTCAATGGAGCTTTGCCACGACCTCCGTGGCAGTCCACAGCAAGTCGCGACGTCAGCTAAACGTGCTTCTTCTTGCGAAGAAAAAGCAACCGGCCTTGACTCTTTCGCGCAGCGGTGCAGCCAAGCAATGGTCCTCAGGACGCGAGAGGAAGATCGAATTTGAGTGCCTTCTAAAAACGGCTTTGCACCGTGCATACAACTGCACTTTTCCGCTAATCAGTAGAGAACCTTGGTCACGTTAGAGTAGAGAACCGATCTGATTACTAAGAAATGAGTTAAAACTTGACTGATAAGAGCATAATAAGCTAACTCTTATTTTTTCACGCATGTCAGATCGTGCGTTATCGTGCGTTATGTTTGAGATGAAATTTCACCTTATACTTGCTATCAGTTATATTAAAATGCATTAAAAATTACGAAGGAACTAGAAGTCGATCTTCACCACGGCAAAGTGAAAGGCAGACTGTTTAGAATACTGCCTTGTTTTAAATTAATATTCATCCTCTGCCAGCAAATCGAAGTAAGAATTATGCATTTCTTCAACTCACTGTATCACGAATAACTGTTATCAATTTTTCAGGTTTTCAATCTTTGATAGCAATAATTTTTTGAATATTGAAAGTCTCTATGATAAATGAATCATACTAGGTAAATCTTTTTTCCCTAAGCAGGTTCACTACGAATGAGATAGCAAAGGAAAATCTTAAAAACGTTTTGTTTCGAACGTTTCGAGCATGTGCCCATTTTCACTGAAATCTGTAATTTAATTTTTTTAATTCAATTAATATTCCCAATGAAATAGGGTTGTACTCTAGGAATATACTGAAGGCCAAATCAGGAAATTAAAAAAAGAAAAACATGAAATCAGGATATACACCACATGTGGGCCCGAATAAGCTACAAGGCTTCTAGGGCAACCTATACAAAAATGAAGGTATACAATACATCAATGAGTTATAACAAAAAAGGCTTAAGGTTACCCTAGGTGTGTAATTCACAACAAGCAAGAGGTTCTAAGATACATATTTACGTAGTTGCACAACACTTTCAAGCACAAGGACGTTTCAAATGAATTTAAAACTTCTAACGATGGAAAATACAAGAAAGTGCGGAAATTGCAATCGAAAAAACATCAGCATGGCACATAAAAGAAGGGTCAACGGCTGACAATTTTAATGGATATGCACTTTGCTTATCATTGAATGAAGGTATCCTAAACGGGGCATGAAACAGTCTTCAAGTACTTATCATCAGTCCACCTACGTCAATTGAATAAAATTGAAAATAAATATATGTTCGAATACAGTAGACAAATGATGCTTTGATACTTTTTAAGAAACATATGGTAATTTTATCGCAACCTATTGAGCTGCAAAAAACGTTTGCTCAGAACTTGAAAAGTTTCTTTTCTTGGACTGGAAAACGTCACGGGTAAAATTTGTCATCTTTAGTCAATGACCATCTCATATCCGTGGGTCAAAAATGAGTATTATTCTTGAAACATAAATGCTAACAATCGAAAAAAGAAGTGATGTTAATGCTACTCTGTGAAAATGCGAAAGGAGTTTGAGAAATTATTCAATCATTTCAGTGTTATAAAATATCCGATACAGAGCATCTTAAAATTAAAATTTCTTAGTAAAATGGAAAAGAAATTGGCATGCAACATCAAACTAGAGACATTTCACAATCATCATGTACTTGTAAGGCTAACTCACGATAGCTCAAAACGAGCAATAACTGTTTTTTAGTGCGAAATAAGCATAAAAGTTTATGGTTGGGCTGATAAAATAAATTGTTACATTGGTTTTTATATTTACGGGAGACGAATGAGCTTTTATCCATCGAAAATGGGAGAAAAAATTAAGTTCAACTTTGAAAAATCATTGTAAAGTTTTATGGGACACTGAAAGTCCAATTTTAGCCACTTTAAATTCTAATTCAATTTCGAAGCGCACACGTGTATATCCCTGATGAAATTAGGGACTTATCTGTTTTACAAGAGTGGGCAGATAAAATTTCATATTTTCCCTAGTACGAAATTTTGTTTGCCCTGCCTGCTCGCCCACTCAAAAGTGGCTCAAGGCAGCCAACAGAGGCAGCCCCCTTCTAGATCTCCCGATTCAGCGGATACTGCATGTATAGCAAGCCAGCTGGCATTGCCAGAAAATATTTTTAAATATTTGAAAATGTAAGTGTTCATCATTGCGGAAAAAGAAGTACATTAGTGAGCTTGATCCTTCATTCCAGTCATCCTGTGGAGTGGAAAAGCCAAATGGGTCTGCCATCTTTGAGGTGTACGCAATTTTACCAGGTGTACGCTGTCTCTCGAACGCTGGTCTACGAGCAGATTTTTTGCTTTGAAGCTACGTCGGTTGACCAAGTATGTTGAGGGTTGAAAGTGAATTTATACTGATGTACGTTTTTGTCGAACTACGCTCGCGTAGGCTCGGAAGAAGTCAAACACAACACTTAAAATATTCGTGTACTCTAAAAGTTTGTATTTTTTTAAATATCGTTAACTTTATTTAAAACCCCAACTCTAAAATAAAAATAAGCATTTGATTTGATATCATTAAAACGTTATCATTAGAAGAAAAGAGTTTCAGTATTAGTAATTTTTCAAGTAAGTTATCAACATATGCAACTGTATTCTTTAATACTCTTTAACTTCTTCAATTTTTCATCTCTTTCTATTGTACTGTTAACAAGAGTGCCAAGCTAGACCACACCAAGCTTGGCTTTCGTGCTGGTCGAGGCTTATAGCCAATACAAGTAGTATCAAACCATGGCACGATAGGAAACACTGCCAGCATCATGCGCTACAGTTGGACCTGAAAGATCTCCGAAGGAAACTAAGATCTTGTCACGTTTTCCGTGACGTTACTACGACCAAGTTGAGCTATCTGATAAAGGCTAAAGGTTTTACAACGTCTTTATTACTTTCACAAAATTATTGCCAGGTTACTGTGATTAGATATGGACCGAACGTTAGGATACCAAAAGCCAATAGGGACATCAGGACTTGAGTATGACGTGAGTTGAGCCGAAAACCGACAGCTTGCGTTCGTGGGACTCATCGCGTTCAATTGTCCATCTTAAGGAGAAGTCCTTTTCTGAGACTCATATCTTAACAGTTCACAGGTAGGATTTCCTAGTTTTCATTTCCAGTTGGAAGAAGTTTCGTTTTATGAAACTCTGTATCTAAGAGCTCCTCAAGGAGCGTAAAATAGGCAACAGGGTTATGTTAGTTAGGTTTGTCTATCGTATGATAAGGCGATTGGCAACCCCAGTGGAGCGGTGTTAGGTTACCTCAGCTATGAATACGCCTTTGGGACTTCTGTCTTGCGTGCCTGCTTTACTTCCTCCAATTTTTATACCTTTTTTGCTATGTTTTCTTCGTCTTTTCTTCCTCTTTATTGTCAACTTTCTATGCGCAGGGGATCCTTTATGAGAGCACACACTGTACATAGATTCCCCGATTTTTTTAGTCCTTATTAGCGGTCTCTTCTCTTTTGGTGCGACGCAGTCTGAGTCACTGAAGCTGGGCGCTCTATACCACTACTACTACTAGTTCTATATTCTGAAGTCCACGTCTCCTATTTAAGAACCTTCTGTTTTAAGAAACCCCTTCCTTCAAAGGTTTCGCTTCAGAAAGAGCTAATTTTACAAAATAAGCGCCTGCATTATGACTTTCTACTTAATCAGTTCTGTTTTCAGCTTCCTATCAGGAACACCGGCGTTCAAGCTCCATTTTACACAAGCTCATGTTCCTAGGAACCCATCATCTCAATAAATCATTCACATGAAAGAAAAACTTGAGTCCACACTATCAGAACTTTGAATTTTCGAAAACGTGAAGTAGGTGATCCGACTCCTAAAGTTTTACTCTTTGTGGAGTCCTTGACTGTTATGGGCTTCCAGTTTGATGGAGGCAGGTATTGAATGCAGATACTTAAATAAAAAATTCTTTGTTTGGTGAATATTCTTATTAAGTTTAACATTAGGCTAATCGAAATGACATATATTAATAAAGTTGTTCTTCAACAATCTTAGAAACACAGAGTTTTGAATATTCTTCAGGGCGTCTTAAGAGTGCATTAACTTTTCACAGCAGCGCTGGGTTGGTTGAGTATTGGCCTTCTGACAGGTTGTACTCTACGAACTATCTCTTGATTTTTATGGATTGGCTAGTGAGGCTACAATGGAAACTTTCTATGTTTTTTTTTCATCAAATGGTCGTAAGTGCACAATTCAATGTATGTCTATTTCTGAGAGCTATACGTAGTTCGAAGCACTATCGTGGGAGAGATATATCCTGGCTGCGGTCAGAAAGTGATATTCCTACATAGCTGGTGTTGCCCGTCGGTTTGAACTTAATGCTATCAAAATGTACTGTATCGTGCTATGCAACCTTTTTTATTTTGCACATATTTTAAAATTCTTGCATCTTGTACGTTTCAATGTGGAAAGTTGCTCGGTTCACTCCAGTCATTAAAACGGGGTTGCATCGAAGAATTTGTTCTTCAACTTCCCTACTCGATCTCATTCATTCATGTTTGGTACCAACTCCGAAACTAAAGCTCTTTGTATCTTTACTCCCATCATGCAAAAAAAAAGCAGGAAGGCGGTTCCACCATAAGTTCGAAGAATTTCTCCATCACTAGAACAATAAAAAATCAGAATGCTTTAATGACCAATTGTTCCTTCGGTCGCGTCTGCGCTGTTGCTCAAACTTGGGTCCGCATGAACTGTGAGCTATATGTATGAAAGTTACTTTATTTTTGACTTGATATACAGTTTCAAATACAAGCGTCATCGGTATTTTATTTTTGTTTATTTTATATTCCTGATTGTGACGTGCATTGATCATTCAGGACAATCATTATTTTTAATTTCGGTTTTTAACTTTGCTCAATTATTTTATTTCAATTATGGCTGGAAGAAAACTGATAATGTAGGAAAGTTTTCAAGAATTTAGGATTTTATATTGATTATGCGTTAGAGTGTTGTGTATCTTTTTGTTCCACAAAATCTGTTATAAGTCGTGTTTGATTTACGATATGACCAAATTGGAAGTCTTAGTTTTGTTGACAGACTCATCTTGCATTTCCAGCTCTCGCACGCGACTTAGTCTATTAGATACAGAAATACATGAATAGTTTCATAGAGATTTTATTTTATATGTATACTATAAGTAATCTTCACAAGAAAAGTTAAAATGTGAGGAAAGAAAATACAACGAAATCAACTGTACATATATGCGCTGTTTCAGTAAAATAGTCACAATCATAATCATAAAATAGGGAAAATTGTTTATTGTTTACATGCTTGCAGCAAACGCACGATGCACACGCTGTAAAATACATTGTATGGATCTTACTTAAGTGTGTCTGAGGTAATAGAAGGTCGCAGGTGATATGAATGTTATCAAGCACCTTCCTGTGCGTTGCGCAACTGTAAGTGGGGGGACGAAGCTGCAGACCGAGTGACGTGTGGAGACGTTGGAGAACCGGTGTGCTGCGGGTGGCGGAACTATAAGGCTTTCATCTGATCCGTAAGATGATGACATCTCCGACGTTGGCTTGATTCTCCCGTTGGGGCTTACCCCTTTCAGTACTACGGGCACACCTCAGTTCTGGCTCAAAATTTTCCCTACGCTGTAATGCTATGAAAATTTTTTAAGCTAAGGGAGAATCGGGACTTTCTTGGAACACCAGCCAAGAATACAAAGAATCAACCATACTTCATAATAGTCTAAGTTAGACGCGAATGGCACAATAGACAAGGATTATTCAAATTTGAATGACTACGCATGTGTTCAGGACACAATGGCTTAATGAGATTGTCGAGCGGTTGTACCCTCCGTACAGTGTTCATAATTCTGAGTGCAGTTGTACACAGGGGGCCCGTGTATTTATTTTACTTAACTCAATTGTAGGCTCAGCGACACGTAATTATCTTCTCTGCTCGTAGGAATTTCGCATGAGGGTTTTTCATTAGTCATGCCTGAAGAGAATGACACTGCTATCACTTCTGCTATTCGTAACCTAGCTTACGGCTTCACAACATACACAACTAGTCGCTAGAACCTTTATTAATTAATTCCCACACGTTTTACCTTCAAGTTTCCAATGCCTTACAATTACTGGTGTGGTCAGGGATGTGAGGAATGTGTGGTTTAAACTTCCTTTTCTAAGGGAAGTACTCCGTGGTCACGTTAAAAGCCCCGCCTGAGCCGAGGCTCGAACCTTGGTCCTCTCGGATCTGAGGCCATCACACTAACCACTACACCATGGAGCCCACGAGCTACAAAATGACACTGTTTTAGGCACTTAGTATTTCATTCCAATAATAAACATAGTTTATTCTCGTACGATACAGCAAGGATCAATTCTCAGTCGGCCTTTCAATCACCGATTCGTCTACAATACATACAACGGTTGTAAAATGTACATATTTTATTCTAAATGAACCTTGAATACCTCTAAAGCATGGGCCTGAAGTGTGTTTGTTTTATTCTATTTTCAGTTTATTCAAATTTCCAATCGTCCTAGGTAACGAAATAATAAACATTCCAACATTCTTATTCTATATCCATTCTTTATGGAATGCCCTCATACTCAACGAAGACTTTTTTAAACTGAAACGGTATTTTATGATTGATTCATTCATTATGTAAAATATAGCTGTATTTTATCAATACAAGACCATTGAGTTAGAAGTAGTCTACCGCACATCGCAGTAGGTATCATACAATAACAACGCACGACAGGGAAATTTTTGACCT
>VOMN01128319.1:0-24459 GCA_014899125.1 Orchestia grillus
ACAAAGTTTTGAATAGTCAGTAGAATGATTATTAATGTAAACATTTATTCTTAGAATTTATTCGAGCACACTTATGCAAAAATTATTGGTGTCTTCGCTGTTATGTGTAGCTTCTGACTGATAAAACAAAATTTCAGTCATGCATGAATATCGAGGGAACAACGCCTGTTCATTGGAAGAAATGCCTTCTAGCACTCGTTCGCAGCCTTACGATGCATGTTGTTGGATAAAACTTCCCAACTTAAGTCACGTCTATAATTATAATTGATTAGGCTATGGTTGTGAAAAATTACCTTTTCAAAACAAAAGCCGTGCCATACTAAGTAGCTGGGCTACTATCAATCATTATTAAAATGTCTATTAGGACCATCGGCGCCCACGATGTTCTTAATAACAGAACTCTGGATCCAAGCGCGGACGCAAACGACCCATACTCGCCAGACCGATCTGTGCAGACATTTATGCCCATCAGATTGCATCAGGGCAAACATCTGAGCAGAGATTACCAGGGATTACAGCGATTTACGGCACAGCTAAAAGCTTGTCGACCTGCAATCCGGTGCTATCCTATAAACAAGAGAAGGAGACTTGGTTCCGTGTCGCTCGTCTCTAAATCATGAATGATATGACTGTTAACTGCGAAAATGCTGTGCAGTGGGAAAAGGTTAGAATTTTCTACCACAAATAAAAAACTCTCGTACTGGAAGAAAGCTATTGCAGCTCACCTTAAAACTTTTCCAAACAAATAACGTGATACAATCATGGAAGTTCTAGCCATGGAAACAGTTGATGCAGTTTGAATTTTGTAGAAAGCAAGATTATATATATATAACAATATTTTAAGTTGTCCTGTTCCGACGTTATACAATCCGTATTACTATGGAAGGGCTGGGCTAACGTTTGCTGCACTACGGCGCTCATGAATTTTTTTAAAGATCAGTTCGCACGAGAGATTCAAATATCCTCGTACGTCTTCCGTTTGGCATGTCAAATTTACTACCTCGGACAAGAGATGCAAATGAAATACTAAAAAAATATTAATTATGAACATAAAATTTTGTAACGCTTGCATACAACAGCTTCTATCAGCGTAGCACAAATAATGAGCTGGCCCCAAAAAATTATGACCACCACAGGTTAGGAGCTGCGCAATGGTAGTATAGAGTTGAAACAAAAACGCCTGATTTCAGAAAAACATTGTATTGTGCAAAAACGGACAGTAAAACTGTTCAAATTTGTCAAAATATCAGCCTCGATCATCTGCGTAATCTTAGCATTGATCAGAGAGATTATTGATTCTCTGTTAATAAAAACTTATTGGCTGTAATACAACAAAATCTTTGAAAGCATATTCCACTTGTAGCTTGGACCTGAAAGCTTTATCTCATAAAAATGTACTTCAGGGGACCGTCCGAGGAAATTTTGTTCGGATGTTTGAAAACGTATTCATCATTGTAAAGTGATTTTTTAAGCATACTTCATAACATATTGAAATTTGAAAACTGTACCTGCAAATAGGACTGCTCGATCGATAAAGAAAGAAAAGCATACTATGATGAAGTTACATATGTATATTTACGTGCAAATGATTCATTTCTAAACTTAAAAATTCACCTAAGAATGGTTTTAACCATAAGCTGAGACTGCCGCCCTGCACACGGGCTCATGAATTAGGAAGGAGCGTACGCTAGCCTCAGAGCAGCTCAGTTCACGATCCCACTTGTGACTGCCCCCACCAACACTTCTCTTACTCATGCGTAGTGCAGAAGTCACACCTCCTCTTCAATATCATTCTCAGTTGCTTATATTTTATAAAAAATGCATCTCTAGCAGGTGATTCATATGAAACATTATTAAAATAATACATTTTTCATTCAAGTGCTTCTCTTGACACACCTATTTGACTTTAAGGTGTATCGTCTAAAAGTTTTCGGCCTGCCTACAATAATGAATCATGCCCCATTGGACTGATAATTTCAGTGCAAACAGAAATTCCAAAACGTTTTTCTTTTATTTACAAAATTCAAAGTCCAACACAAAAATCTGAAGAAAACGTGAAAAATCTTGACTGTTTTTCATGACAACAATTTATTCCGTTCTTCAGAAATCGGTCTGGACTCTACGTTCTCTGCATTGGAACACACACAATAAGATCAATCCCATCGATGCAGTGCTAAAAATGCGCGACGTGAAAAACATTCCAAATTATACATGAATGACGTGTTTCTATACTATCGCCTTTTTCGAGCAGTTGATAAAAATGACAGGAACATCGATTCACCAATCGCATCTTATGAAAATTGCGTGAGACTGTCGCAGTACTGACCCCATGAGATTGAGACATTTCTCTGACTCTCTGGCTGGGACTTTGCTCATCAATCGCTTTCGGTTGTTCACTGCCAGGACTGAGCTTGTAAAGCTCTAGCCTCTTCATCTTTGATACTTTCATCACCATCACGGAATTTCTGCAACCATCTTCATGCTGGCCGATCAATTGTAAGGCCCTTACCTCATACTTGGCTTATTTCGGCGGTAGCTTGAGAAGCACCCTGACCAAGTCTGAACTCATACAAGAAAAATACACCAAGATATTTTTTCCTTTTTTTTATTACTAAGGGTTTATATGCTTCAAAAATGTTTCGTATCGCTAATAGATCGAAAATTATTAAAGAGCACACAATATTTTTCAAGTATGTTGAATTTCCCTTAAAAATATTGAGAAAACTAAAGATGCGTCTCCAAACACATCGGCCATTATTTTTGTAACAACCTAATATACGATTAAACAATCTAGATGTCCTCTGCTTTGCTTTGTGGAATTATCACACGACCGCTGAAAATAACATGGCAATTGAATCAAAAGGATATCACTAGGTATGTGTACGAAAATCAGCTCAAAGTTTTACTGATTTACTTCATATGAGCAACGAATAGGCTCATAAACTCAGACTACTGAACTATCATCCATGGAAAATAAATTATGTAATAAATTAAATTATGACGTAAGCGAAAGTGATAGGGTCTCAGCGAAGTAAACTCATAAATATAATCACTTTCATTGTCTATGTTATTCGTATTAAGCCCATTCGATAAATATCGAAATCACTCCAACACAGACGGACGCCTCACAGTTTCAAAATCATATTATAAATTTATTAACCATTAGAGAAGCAGTATTCCCCCCCTCCCATCCCACTATACGGTACATTAATACACAGTTGTTGGTTGTTTGGTTGGCCCGTCTCTCAGTCACGCTCTTAAGGATTTGGATAGGAGAAAATTCCCGGGTCCGTATTCCTAAGCTAATAGTGAGACTGTCAAAGAAGGCAGTCCGTACCAGGGATACTAAGAATAGCATTATGGTAAGTCAGAGTTGCCGTAAATAAAAGGGCACCTTGAGAACTTAACATTAGTCCCGCCATTTTTCGCGAGGTGCGTCTACTTGTGCAAAATATTACTCAGAGACAAGATATCAAATTTTGATCGCTCATCATTACTGTGAGCGACAGCATTGCATGAATTTTTGAAACATATCGTTATATTAAGTACGAATACCGAGTAAAAACATACCGGAGACAAAACATAGAGGATAGCGTTCTTCTGAGCAGCACCAAACGTGCCGTCAAGCTGCATTTCACAGGTTACATAGAGATGTATGCTGTGCTAACCATCAAATTTAAAGGGTCCCCTTTGAAATTGAGCGGTAAACACGGATGGGACAGTTTTGAGAACAGAATTTCAACACCCAACAATCAGGAGTTGAGAATATTCCGAGCAAAAAGCTTCCATAAAACGACTGCGACCATTAGCAAATATGGTACTTTTTTTGCCTCCTCAAATTTATGTTGCAGTCAGTTTTCTGCACTTAGAGTCGCATTATTATCTAACATGTTCCAAGGATATAATATATCAGCAACAGACTCTAGTTGACTATAAAAGGCGGCTACTAAGAAATATTTGGCGAAGGAACATTAACTGACAACGATGCTTTTCAGACACCAAAATTTTCTTCACGCAGCAAGATCTTTCCAAGCTCTGAACACTCAGTAACTTTCAGATATGTTATAACTATTATTATTATTAATTGGTTTAAAGCTCCCTAGCCACACCAAAGGTGATCTCAAGAGAACGAAAAGAAAGGACCATTTAGTAGGCCCTTTAGAAAGTGTGTAATCTATACACAGGTGCGTTCTCACACAAAATTCACTGCGCAGAGAAACAACAAGTCAAAAAAGTAGTGCAAGAAAAGATGAAAACAATCAGCGGTGAAGGCATAAAAATGGAAAGAACCAAACAAGGCACGAAAAATAAAAGTCCTAAAAGGCTAGCAATAACTGAGGTAAGCTAACAGGGCCAACCTGGGGACAAGAGATAATGATTGTGTTCAAAGGAAATTCTGGTAAATGACGTCTCTACTAGCAAGAAATTTTTACAAGGATTCACGTTCACTTTGCCTCGGATTTTGCAATCTACAGTAAAAAAATGGATTTCGAAGCATGTTTTGAAGCGTCCTTCGGAATTACAGGACATCTGTGAGGCCGCTGCACTGTAAGCCCAGGAAGCTCTTCACAAAGTTGTCCGCTGAATAGCCTATTAGCTTCCCATACATCTGCTCTCCCAACAGCGGGCTAATTCTAGCCAAGAAGATTATTGTTCCATAGAAAGTCTCAGCCTGAACCGCTCCGATCCACAGTAATCGATGCGTTTCGTCTTTTTACGACCGCAGTCTGATTTTGAATCACTCCTCACCAGACTTTCGTAGGTGGTTTGAAAAATAAAGTATGTTTGAAATAGATTAGAAAATAATCTCTATAGTAG
Source organism: Orchestia grillus (assembly GCA_014899125.1). NCBI lineage: Eukaryota > Metazoa > Arthropoda > Malacostraca > Amphipoda > Talitridae > Orchestia > Orchestia grillus. Next base: position 4,819 of record VOMN01128319.1, read on the forward strand.
CACATCGATCGTACCACTGACTGGAAACCCCAAATAATTTGAACCCTTTGTTATATGGAATTTGAAAATAGGATTATTTTTCCAAATTCGTCTGTTTAAAAAAATGTATTTTACAATTTGAATAATAAAAAACAGCTGTAAATTTACAGTTCTTGTTTTCACAAGCAAATATTTCAAATTACAAGACAGGATAAAGAAGAGTAAAATTGTGGAATTAGTTTGTAAATACTCGTCTACTTCAACGTACGGAATAAATGAAGTTCGCCATAAAAGTCCCTGTATATTTTTATGAATACATTCCACGGGTCGCCCAGGTTACAGGTGAGAACAAGTTATGATGTGCATCCCACAACAAAGGGAACACGATGTACACAGCCTCATGGATAATTAATTAAACCGTTTCTTATGAGTACGATGCAACAATGGATCTGTACTTATAGTTTGAATGCACTAAAAGTGATATACTTTAGATCTTGGGTGATTTCGACAGATGATAGGCACCACTATGTTGCGTCCGAATACGTAGCTGAAGAAACTCCTAGCAAACTTACTTCTATGTGTGGGTTGTGGAAAGAAGAAACCATACGGAAAGCTAGTATAAATTATAATATTAACACAGGACAACTATAGGAAATAAGTAGCTCCATTTTATTATAAAGAAAAGGGTTGATACAAGTGCTCAATAGCAGTCAATCTTCAACCGTGTCTCACTAATTCTCAATACAATTGACACAAGTGTATGCCGGTATGAATTTGACTAGTTGTTCATTTTTTGCCGTTTACGTTGCAACGATATTCATAAATCTAAAAAAGAAGGTGTAGCGATGACATCTGACAGCTGGCAGAACAGCGGCTGATACTGCGATGGGCAGCGAAGGTAGCCACTAAGAAAAACTAAATCCGTGCGTGCCGTGTTGCCATACTGGGAGATGCCTCAGCCTGCTCCTGAAAGCAACTTCTGAGCTGCGTAATCAAGGGGTGGGATTACGCTGAGGGAAATGTCATGAAAATGTACCCATCAAAATTTATCATAGGATTAAGAATCGTATTGGAAGAATAATTGAAAAGACAAATTCAAAATTTTAATTGGGAAAAAATCAAGTTTAGGCAATAAAAAAGACATTCCCTCCAATGCACAATAAACGCGATTATTTTTCATGAACACCTCTTGCAGAACTTCCAGAAAACTAAGACAAAACATTTCAATAACTGAAAATTGAGCCACACCCGGTGGTCTTTCCACTCTAATCACTTATCGAAATTTATTTTTTTACTGTACGTAATACGTCGATTTGACCAAAATGCTAAGCCAGTAGAATTACTACATCCGCTAACCAGAACAAAATGATTAACGAAAAATTCAGAGCTGACACATGCACCACCTCCGTAAAAAAAAGCACTGACACACAATGACGGTCTATAATGACATTCTGTCCGGTACACCTAACTTTGAAAATTTCGACACCCCCCCATTTATTACGTCCAGATATAAAACTATTAATAGTGATCAATTTATGCATAGGGAAATCTATTAATATCTCGAGTAGGATTCTACGTCAAATTTGAAGCTTTAATAGTGAAGATGAGAATGCGGCAGCGGGGCGTCATAAAGTTACGAGGAGCGCCTGATTGATGAGCGCAGAGCCGGTCAGACCTCTGTTGCGAGACAAGAACTCAGAAAAAAGACGGTCGGCTCAATGTTTCAATGAATTATTGCTAATTTAATATCCCGTCCAATTTTTTAAAGCGTTTCAACTTTTTCCTTCAAAATTGAAGAAATACAATTTCCTCCGAAAGATTAGTATAAGCCTTTAGACTTCACAACTTTATAAAATTATCTTCGAAAAAATAACATGAAATCATAAGAAACACTGATAGCAAGAATGCAATAGTACTTCTTATATCGGGAATACCATGTGACTGACGAAACGATAAATTGAGGAAATAAGGTGAGTACATAATCAGTTTGGAATTGGAAGTCCGAGAAAATCATGCATTCACAGCTAGTCTCGACTCAACACGATGAACTTATGATCTAACTCAATTACTGTTCTTCGTGGTGAAGCAAAATAACCTAATATTTAAATTTGGACTTTAGAAATAAATTGTTCGTTAAGTTAGAAATCTCGAACATTGTTGTCTGCAAAAAGAGTGAAAATAAATGATGAAAAATTAGCCATTTATCATCAGAAAACGATACAGCACCACCGACTGGTTCCTGAGAATAGCAGCAAGCCATAGTCAACATCTTTGCCATCTTGGGACAAATCCGTATGAAAAACAGTGCTTAATCCCGAAAGAAATAAGCTCGCTGGAGAAAAAATTATTTACCTGCTACTAATGTGGCGTAAAATCTCCTCGAGTACGAATAATGGCAGCAACTGTGCGTAGCATTAGTCTAAAAGTGTCCTAATGCACTCTTGATCGATTCTAAACTACTCTTGCATCGACTGATTTTGTCGTGCGGCCAAAGTACGTGGACGATTTTGACGTCTAACTAGTCGTTCTAGGACTAAGTGGTCCCACAAATTTTCTATGAAGTTCATTTCTTGGGACTTAGCTGACCCATCTGAATCCCTGATAGTGTATATTCTGAATAACATGTCAATTAATGATAGTTCCATTCCGATGCACCCGGCAGTTGTAAAGAAAGATGGGCAAAACAACATGCCTTTCTTCGTTCAGATATTGTGCACAAGAATGGCGAAACTTGGTTCTCCAACAACTCTGTGTAGTCACGCTGGTTCAGTTTCACGGATACATTAAGTGAAGAGTTCACTTCTGTGTAATTGAAACAGCCCCAGAACACACAGGCTTCATTAAAAGCTTCATGAAGTCTTCGATGAACACGACGGAGGGCAGCATTGCTATAGAGACAGAATCGTCATTCATCTGACATGATACTTTTCCACTTCTCTGCAATCTAATGTGCGTTTGCATTGGCCCAGTTTAAACGAGTGGTCTTATAAGTAGGAATTAACATTGGCTGCTTACGAGCCATTCCGCTCCATATGTCGATTGCATGAAGTTCCCTACGAAGAGTTGGTTCAGAAACAGCAGAAGATTACAATTTTGCTGTAGTCTTATTCTCGATGCAAAGCGATTTTGCCCAACACTTCGGGACATACATCAGAGGTCCCTTTTGGGTAGAATTTTTCATCGATCACAATTTTGCTTTAATTGTCGCATGTACCGAATTGTTTCCATTGTTGGTTCACCCGCATAGCAGTGTGGCATGAAGTATCAGATAATTCAGCATGAAATACTTTCCTGGGTGTCCCTTAGTCCGACCCAATGAAATAGCCCCTTTTTGCCATTCTGAGACACATCGCTTTCATCACATCGTTGGGAATCAACTAAGATACAAGTCTACATCTCACCAACTCTGAATGAAGACTGATACCTATTTAGTTCCCGCATACGGCCTAAGCTTCCATCGCAGCTTTGAAAACTGATTGATGAACGTTGTAAATAACTGGAGCTTGAGAAACAATAAGGGACTAATTTTTGTCCAAGGAGGTTATGAAGGAGGAATTTGATTTCAAATTAATCATGTTAGTCCACTGAATCTACGTCGTGGAATCTAGGAATTGAGTATCAGAAACAATCAAGACGCGATGAAGAATGCATATAAACAAAACGCTTCTTAAAAGTCGTTCGTGACCCTTCCGTGTGTAGGGATATCAAATAATGAATCACCCCGTCTATTGTTCTGTATCGGAAGGTATGATTAGTATAACAAACTATAAAGTCCCGATCCCACAAGTCTGCATGCGTAGATCGTAAGCCAGAAATCGATACGGCAAGCCAAGCATTCAGAATCGCATGCGAGGAAATCAGTGCGACGAGCTTTGAAATTGACTTTGCAAATCAAGAATCTGACAATGCACGTCTGAGATTTTGTCGTGCACCTTTAGATGCCGGCATCCCAATTTTAGAAAGCAATAAGAGATCTGATATTCGATTGAACTCGGTAAAAATAATCTCAGTAAGTTCAAAAATACCATCTGTTGATTTGAAATCTGATATAACGTGCAACGCGACGCTCACAGGTCGACGTCACGAGAGCAGAGGCCATAACGCCTCTTAGCATATTTCCATCGAAAATTGGGCAATGAGAATTACCTACGCAAATATGGCTAGGTAAATTCCCTGCAATTTAAGACGCTCTGTAGAGTATTCAAGCTACTGAAATTTAGTGGAAATTCAAACCCATATCATTTATATATATCACAACCGTTCGCGTAGGGAGCATCAAATTGAAAGGTTTAACTCTCAACACTTTGGCTACGATTCTCCACACAGGTAAAATTACATGCCGACAAATATATCNACTCGATTAATTTTCTTTCTAATCAGAACTAGCTTATTCGATTTATAAACACAAATTGAAGAAAACTCTAAATTTGTATTTATGCATGAAAATGTTTTGGATACATTAGGTTAGGTTAGGTGATCGCTTGTACCATATATGGCTCACTTCGGAGGCTAAGCGTTAACCAATTTAATTTAACTTTGGTCCAACTACAATAACTTTTCAATTCTTATTTTAATGAAAAGAACTTTTGCATTGCATTCAAATAGTAAGTCAAAAGAAAACTTGCCCGTAGAACAGAACTGGAAAATTAATGCTGAACATGAGAGTGAGACACTTACTGCTTGATCAATAGGTTGAAAGTTCAAATTGAGAAAAGTTTCCCATCTGCATAGAGCGTAATAGGACTTTCTCCAACTTCACAGTTTACTTCCTGGGACCGCTGTTATGTTATTCTTTTCATTTTGTAAATGGCGTCAACGTACATCAATTTTTCAAAGAAATTATGACGGTATTTATTGAACATTGTAATCTCCTTTCGGTAGAGAGGGAATGTATCGAAACCTCCATTTAAAGTATAACAATAGAGCCGTACAATTTATTGGTCTAAATTAAGACGAAATTAGGGCAAGATAATAAAGACAAGTTCGGATAATGGCAAAAGGCAGTTCTGAAAATTCATGGACAGAAAACTGTAAATAGAATAGATGCAAAAGTAAAATATATCCTACACACCAAAAAACAAGCTAAAAAGAAATAGAAATAAAACTCGAACACTATCAGAAAAATCCATGCTAACAAAAATGCAACGTTAAAATTTGTAGTTCAGATTCAAACACCGAGGATAATATCTGCCCACGATGATCACGAGTCAGCATATCACTCTTCCCTACAGATAGAACAGTATACACAAACTGTTCGTAGAACCCCATTTTCCATTACTTTTCTCCAAGGGTCCCAAAAAAGGCAGTATGCTCTCAGTACTAAACGGGCAAATACCAAAAATTCAGGTTCCAGATATAGCCAACTAACGGTATGCACGAATTGCAAACTAAGGCATCCATTAAACTGGTATTCTCAACCTTAATAATTTGACTATGATCTTTTTACAATATGAATTCGTAATATGAGTCATCTTAGGGAATTATGCGTTGAGCCATCATTATTTTCATCACTCTCACTTGGCATGAGAGAAACGCTTCGACCAACGAAGGTCCCCACACAAGGGAATACGAAAAGAATACAATAAATTATAATATTCGAATAGACGTTGCTGAAATCATGCATCATCTTCCCGGAAAGAAAAGAGGATGATGAAAGCTGGGGTAAACTAACTTGAAGATTAAAAAACACAAGCGATAATCACAATGACTGTTGCTTATAAAGGACAGACACTTTTTTCGTCGACAATTTCGTATTTTGTTTTTTACGCTTTAAATCGTTCAATAGTGCGTACTGAAGCATGTGACAAAGTTTCGTGTAATTCGGACCGTTGGAACTGAGTTATGGGATTTTGGAAGTCGGGGAGTAGAAGTTGAGGGCCTTCCAGACGCTGTACGAGTGAAACAATGTGTCCACATAGCGTCGTTCTTCTGTTATACTATATTATATTATACTTTAGTGAGCGTATTTTATGGCTTCCGAAGGTATGAGAAACGGGAAATATTTTTTTCTGTAATTTGTATATTATTTTCGGAAACAGCATTTTTATTGCAAAATCCTGAACATTCTCATTTGATATTATTTGTACTATTCCACGCATGTAACACATCTGATACGACCATCTGTGTTGCTCTAAAGCGTGAATTTGATGATTTGTCTCCTTTGAAAATGGGAGTCAAATGCAGGTCTTCCTCATTGAGGCTCGGCAGACGACTTCCAAACCCCCAAAAACCATGTGCTCACGTTCCGGAGAGCCATGGTCCACATTCGTTTTGAAAGTACCATTGTATTACCTAATATGTAATTTTTTATTAACATTTCTTACATTTATATTAGATTAAACCATTCGAAGGTCTTTTTTACGTGCATAATTTCTCTGTAAAACGTAAATTTTCACATCGGAAACCTTGAGGCTCCTACAGTTTTTGTCGTACAATAATAAAACTTGTGTCATTCAACATTTGTCAACGTTCAAGTGTCATTTGACAATTAGAAATGTTCATTTCTTTCAACGAATCGAAAAATTTCCCACGAACAACATAAATTTATTTCATTGTGTTACATAGGTGTGCCAAATTTGAAACAGATCCGTCCTAAACTAATAGTTTTTTCCCAGATTGGCTAGGTCTCGTTAAACTTTCCTTCGAGAAACTCAAAGTATCTCTTGGGAAAGCTACGTCTCGTACGAACGATGAACGAGAATAATTTCATCACCACTCTCCTTGAGATGCTAGGACAATTTACTCGCTGCATCTCACAATTATTACCTAAACTCCTAGATATAATGAAATTTCCCTCAATGCCCCTCTAGAGTGGATAAAATACACAGGTTAAATTGTCAAAGGTCCAAAAATTTCATTCAGTATTTCCATCCCCCAATTCGCTCTCGAGCTCCGTCGCTGGTGTCGTCTTTCACGGATGACACCCAATCTATAGAAATTTTTGATCAATTTCATCCGAGGGATGTTCTCATATTTCACCATAACAGATGGCCGCGATAGCTTGGCCAAGGCGGTCGTAATATTTCCGAGAAAACACAGCGTCAGCGAAACTTAGATCCGCGCCTAGATGACTCGCCGACAAGGCACGCCTCGGTGACAAAAGGTCGTGATGCTCAGTAGCAATCTGTCCATAGAATCGATGATCAAAAATAGACCTAACCTTCCAAACATGTAACTTTCGTGCTTTTTCTCGTAAAAATGTAGCTACCATTTCTTACGTAAATCTCTTCGATTCCTTCTTTAGCATGCAAATGAAAGACGAAAAGATGAAAGTTTCGCCCAATTACTCGCATCTTGCTTCAAACGCTGCCTCGTGTAGGTGAAGATGAGCCTAAGTTCCAGGGATAAGCTTTTATTAGTTCTAATGAACGTAAACGAAGTTAAAGTCAAAAGCTCGGCAACTCTAAAATCTGAATCAGGCATCTCGAAATCTAAAGATAACGAATCGGATTTTCGCCTCGTCCTGTAAACTTGTTAGTATACGCAATTTCCGAAAAAATTGATATAAATTAGTCAGTTTTTCTGAGGGTTTTCTTATTCTTATTTCAAAAGAAATTTAGTAAGTTTATGAAGCATTAACGTTAATGCTAACCAATAACTCTGGTCCACTGTTTAGCAGCAGAAAAATACAAATAACTCAATGGAAATCACTTTCAAAAAAGATTTCCAACTTGATGGCGCGTACGGCAGATTTATACCTCTGATATAATTTATGAACCATCATCAAGGAAAAAATTTATCCCTTTTTCGACGACTTTTTGGAAGAGATGGAAACAAGTTGGCTTCCGCGACGTGAAATATTACGAGGAGTCCGGCTTAATTCAGATCAGACGCTGCGCTATAAGCCAGTCTCATGGCTACGAGTACGCAAGTCATGCCGGGCTCAAACGAGTGTTACCCTCAGACAAAAATGTTGTTGACGAGCTCCGACTTAATAAATTGTTTCCACGAGTTTCAATATATTTGCGAATATTAAAATAAGTGCACTTTAACGTGGAAGAGCAGAGTTTAAATACTACTCAAATCTGATTGATTATTGAAAATTTCAAAACGATTTTTACCTATATACTCTCATGAAATCAATGTCCACCCAATGTCTGAGGACATGTAACGAAAACAGTACATCAATGTTCAAATGTACACATTTCTTACTAATGAGCAAAACCGTGCTGGAGTCAACATATGGTAATCCGTCGATGAGCCCTTATTTTGCTCACAATTTTGTGACAGATTATATTATAACAAATTTCGTCAACTTTCACCTGAATAATTTCGTTTAAAAGGATTTGAATTTTAAAGTAATGCCATAAGCTTCTTCCGATGAGCCTACAGCCAATAATATATAAAAATATTGCTCAAAATCTCTCACGCTTATTATTTGCAGACGGACACTCAACAAACATATATTTTGAATGAAATAAACCAGTAAAATAGTTCCCTGATGGAATTAGATTTTAATTTTACAAAAAATACAATTAACGAGAATTGCTTATGTAAAATACTTATGCTAAAATTTTTCATAATTTACGCACTTGTGAAAAAATAACATTAAAAGAGCGAAAAAAGGTACTGACTTGACATGCTCCAAGTGTAACATCGAAAGGGTTGGTATTGCGCAGAAAAGGCGTGGTACACGCAAATTCAAAAGTGAAATGAACAAGAAAAAATAATGAAAGATATCAGATTAAATCTGAAAAAAATTCCTAAAATTATATAACAAAAGTGAAACCGCAATTGTTCTCGTACTATGTGGATATCTGAATCTTAACAGGGAAATCAATTGCCATTCTGTCCGTTTCGACACGGAATATTTGGCAAATAGTCATATTAAAGCGAAAAATATGCACTCTTACGAAATAAAATATATAAGCAAGAACTGATGCACAGATACCTAATGCGCTTACAACGAGAGGATAAAAAATGTAACAAATCGATTAGTAAACTAACCTCAAACGTGGAAGATGGAAAAGTGAGCACCAAAAACTGCGAGTACGGCAACAAGGAGGGTACGAATAAATTACTCGAGACCAAACTGTGATTTCTACAAAACGTCTGACCTGACGGAATGCGTGTCGCTGTCGGCGCTGACGCTGGGCAGCAGGCAGGACGCCCCTACGAAGGAGTTGGTCACCACAGATGCAAGCACCGCGGACGACCGGTGCTCTGACCTGGGACGGGGATGCTCAGGTCTGGAGCCACGCTTGGCATCACTGCTGTCGGCATCTGGTGGCAGCTCAGACCTGGCTCTCTCATTCTTCGGTTGTTTGGCGGAATGCGCTCGTGTGAAATTGCGGCGCAGCTTGTTCAGACTCTTCCTCACAATGTACGATTTAGACCTCGGGCGAGGCGCAGGGGTGCATTCAACTTCATTTAAGGAGGGCGTCGAGAGAGAAAGAATTCCTTTCTCCAGAGAAAAGCGCTCGATATCTTTAGCTGGCTGAGATTTTCTACGGCTCCCAAACCTTGATTTGAAGGGAGCGTCGTATGAAGGTTTGGCTGAATCGATCATTTCATTGAATGAATCAGACCGCAGGCACCTCCCTAGGGTCCCTCGTACGAAAGGAAGTAATTTTTCTTTGTCGCTGCCGACAGAAGGAGGCGGAACGATCTTCTTACTCGCTTGCTTGCTCATTTTTTTTGATCGGCTTCCAGTACTAGACTGCTGTAAACTGCAAGACCGGGGCCTTCGCGGGCTATGAGCATGCAATGAGCGTCTCAAGTCGTCTTCTCCTCCACTGGCGCACCGTCTGCGAGTCTTCCCTTTGACGCAGCCCAGACCGAGCAAAACAGAACTGTTTTCGACCGATCGGATGCTCGGAGAAGGACTCGTGGATGATCCGCTGTGATGGCAGTCAGGAGGCACAGGAAGTGTAGAAAATGGATGCATGCAGGATGCTATGGACCAATTCGAGCTTGGAGTTGAAGACGGCCCAGATGAAAAAGTACATGGGGAACGAAGATAAGTAAGAGAAGCCATGTAGGTGGGAGAAGGGGTTAGTGACAGGCGTGTACTATGCATTCTGAGGTTGGGCTGTTGTGCTCTTTCCAGTCCAAGTGAGGAGGCAGACTTGGAACGTTCAAGCGAGTTATCCATCTTAGTTCAGCGAAAAATGTTTTCATTCGACTATAAAATTTAAATAGAGACGCACCTCTCGCAAATTTTGAATTTATAATTCAGGTAAATAATTTCTAAGACGAACAGCCGCCACCGCGACACACCACTGAAGAATCACGGCTCAAGTAATGCACGCTAGGCTAATTCGTAATTATCACGTTTCACAACCAGGCACAAAAACGATAAGTGCAAGTATGTTCCGGGAGAACAAGTATCTGTAAGAATATTTAAATGAAAAAGTGAACTTTAACAACCATAAATTTCAAAAAATACCTTAAAAACATTTAATTTTAACCAAAAATCCCTCGAAAATTGCTGAGCAAAATCAAAAAGCACTTCTTAAACACTAGTAGAAACAATTCAAATCGGTAACAAGATTTTTCACAACACAGAGTGTCTTAAAAAAACTGTACCTCACTTTTAAGTGCAAATAAAATGAGCCCCAATGAACCGATTTTATTATACTTCGTCTCATTGGATGCATAAACTCATTCTGTATCATACCATTGCAGAAATTTTGTAAATTAAAGAAAGCTTGACACTTGGAAAAATGGATTTCTTCGACACGGGATTTTTGTATTTATTTGAAGCATTTCTGAAATCATATTAATATTTTCTGGAGTTTTAGCATTTCTTTTCCTTCCACATCTTCTCTTGTTCAAATTGAGCACAGTTCCTTCTTCATTAAATTTGCCACAATACGGTAGAAGATTGATTTAGTCGGAGACGCTCTTACACGAAAAAATTCTGAAACTTGCTGGCATACTTGTTGGTAGCTTTTATTGGATTATAGCTTTTAACTAAACAAATTCGCAGCTCCTTTGTTAGTTCTATCTTTAAGGGATTGAATTAAGCTTATATAAAAAGATTTCCAAACAGATTACAATAAATAAGATTCAGTATCATATCAACAGTTATTCATAAAATTTATTTTTCTTTGTTAATTAGTGTCCTCGGATTACGGACAAAATCTATTTTGAGGTGTCACGGCATAATGCTTTTTAAATGCAAAGTTTTTCTCCATTTGCAAAACTTCTGCAACGGTGTGATACAGAATGAATTTCTGCATCAAATGAGGCCAAGTATAATAAAATTGATGCATTGTAGTCTATTTTATTAGCACTTAAAAGTGATGTATACACTTTTTTGTGACACTCTGTATAATTGTGAGTGGCGAATAATACTTCCAGAGCGTCCCAGAAGGTTATGATATCAGCCCATAGAAGGCACGTTAAGAAACTTGAGGTCTCCTAATAACCGCGCAATCCTGCTGAAGAAACGGAAGACTGCAGAAGAAATGCAAAATAAGAGAAAAATGGATTATAGGTATCAAACGTAAGCTTCTGTAAACGAGGCTTCATAGTTTTATATAAAGGAGACGGGAAATTCTGCTCGCAACTCCATGCAATTGTTATTTGCAAATCCCCGCTCTGACAAACGAAGATGAATTTCACAGGCAAAAATACAACCATTTGCTATGGTACCCCAACACTAGCCCCCATGTAGCAAAATTACTGAATTATCTATCATTGTGATGACCGGGTGCTTCACGTAAAGAGTAAATTGATTAAGAAATTCCACGGTGATTTACACGGAAAAATTACATTATGTGTGCCCAAGAATAATGTGACTTTTCTACATACTGCATTTTATACTGCGAAATGGCACTTCTGCACAAGCAGGTAAAAGCTTAAAAGGGAGAAAAATATCAGTTAAAGATATAAATTATTTATTAGCTCATCCATCAAGAGATAAAAATAAGCTCAATTTTTCTTGCCAAGAAATATTAGGCTTTGATGAGTAGTGTTTCGTGACCACCTTGCGAATGGAATTGTTATCAAGCTCAAGCAGCATCACTATCGAATGGAGAGTCAGAGCACGTATCTAGAACTTGAAATAAAGTTCACTTCAGTAGAAAGTAAGTCATTCCAGCCATACTTCTACATATTCGAAAGGTTTTAGTTCTCAGTAGTTTGAATAAGCCTTTTGATATTTTCAATGGTGAAGACTGTTTCTCCCAAACATTTTGTGCCTATGCTATGTATCCAGTACCTTTTTTCTATATGGTATACATACCAGGATAAACATGAAATTAAACACCTAAATTTTTACGTGACTATCTACGTTTCAGATATAAATTCGCACGTCAACAATTCTGAGAATGTAAAGGTCTTGTGTAACTAATACGACGACGAAAAGATAAAGGTTGAAGTACTGAAAAGTAACCCATAAACTCATTGCAAGATACCCTACACAAAAATAATTGGGTGAGAAGCCAGAGCCATGTGGTCTCTTATAGTGAGAGAAACTGATCACACAACACAATTTAATGACCAAATCTACACCCCTAGCATTTTATGGTATACACTTAGATTGTAACAGGAATCGAGTTTTCGGATCCGATGATTTTACACCAATCTAGCTACAATACAAAAAGTTCGGCCAGCAGTTGAGTATAGAACGAGGAAGTGCCGTCCCTTCATTAAGTCGTTGATGAAGCTCCAAGGAACGACGGTCCCAGCGGATGACAACCTCGCAAAAGCGCAGGCCCGGAACTGCTTTGAGTCGTCGGAGAAGCTTTAACTCAGTTAGAGGACAGCGAGAACCGCTTCGAGCCCGCGACCTGCTCCTAATAAGCCCTTCACAGCTCCGAGTCTTTGAGTCTCCCATAAGGAATACTGTTGCCGCACTCCATTGAGTACGACAGTGATATCAATCTAAATCCCTTCAAAAATGAGATTTTAGAACGGTCGAGCACGCTTTCAAGTACTACAAAGCAGATGCGAGTGAGAATATCGGAACACTTAATTTAAAATACAAAAAACTACGTATAACAACGTTTAACTTTTGAAGAAGGTTCTGCAGCACATACGGGCAAACTGTACGAGAGGAAATCTTTTAACAAAGATTACTGAGCTTCCCGGACAAAAAACTCGTGTAATGTTTTCCGAGCCTTAGTTATTTACCGTGTACATTAATCTGTTTTCAAAGCTGTGACTGAAGTTTAGGTTAGAATTAAGTACTGAACAGGGATCACTCTTCATTCAGAGCTGGCAAAGTATTGACTTGTTTCGTAGCTGTTCCACAGCGATGGGACGAAAGCAGGACGTCTGGGAATGGTAAAAAGAAGTCATTGTATTTCGTCGGGCTGACGGACACCCAGTAAAGGAAGTAGTAGAATACGCTGATGTTTCATGTGGCACTCTTATACGGTCTTACCAACAATGGGAACAATTCGGTACACTCGAGGCAACATTGTGGTAGTAAAAAATTCTAACCGAATGGGGCTACTGCCGTGAGTTCAGAATCATTAACCGGAATTGTTTTGCATCGAGGATGGAACTACTGTAAAACGTCAATGATGGCTTTTTTCCTGCCTTTCTGAATGAACTCTTCGTAAGGAACTCCATGCCATGGGTATATGGGGCAGAGTGGCTCGTAAACAGACGATGATAACTCCTGCCTACGAGATAACTCGTTTAAACAGGGCCAAAGTCCACGCACATTGGATTGGAGAGGAGTGGAAAAGTGTCATGGGGCCAGATGAATCACGATTCTGTCTCTATATCAGTGATGCCCGCCATCGTGTTTATCGAAGACTTCAAGAAACCTTCAACGAACCCAGTGTGCAAGGGGCTTTGCGAGGAGGAAGACAGTCTGTCGTGTTCTGGAGATGTTTCAACTACATAGAGAGGGATTTTTACCTGAAGTATCTATCAGACTGAACCAGCATGGCTACATTGAGCTGCTAGATAATCAAATTTTGCCATTTGCACAACATCTGAATAAAGAAAGGCATGATAATTTTCCTATCTTTCAGGACAACAACTGCTGGGTGCATCGGGCTAGAACCGCCAGTAATTGGCAGAACAGTCTGTCAGGAAATTTCAAACACTCAGATTAGCCAACTAAGTCCCCAGACATGAACCCATTAGAAAATTTGTTGAACGACCTAGACCGTCAAGTTAAACGTCAAAAAAATCGTCCACGTATTGTGACCGCACTTTATACGAGATCAGTAGATGCATGAGTGGTCCACACTCGGTCAAGTCCTCATTAAGGCATTTGTAGACTCAATGTCGAACAGAATAGCCGTCGTTATTCGTACTCTTGGAGGTCCCGCACCATATTAGAAGCAGATGGCTACTTTTTTATCTAGGGAGATTACCAAGACTTGCAACAATTTTCATGAAATTTAGGACAACGTGAAGGAGTCGATTAACACGTTAATTTGGTCGACAAGAGTGCAAAACATGATAGAGCTATAAATTTTAACACTGGTATTGCTGCTTAGCTTTCTGTCGATGCCCAATCCATTCCTCCGTCCCCTTTCCGGCATCGTGACAGTAGATGCAGAAATCACAAGTAACGAAGTAAGTGACCACATAATTATACTGCCCGGTGTTCATCAAAATCAGGAGAGTTCTTAGGATGCTCGTTGAAGATTACTTATTCCCGTTGGATTTATGGGTTGAAAACTGAACTGCTCGTACGGAGGGGGGACGATCAATATGCTCATCTATAAAACTTGTGTTTCTGAGGCACAACTGACTCGTCGAAAAATTGGCATTCCATACTACAGGAGATTTTGTAAGCTCTGATATCAGATTATTGACCTGATTTCTTATTCTTATTTTCTCTCTCGGAGATATTAAAGCGTAATGTGCAGTTGACCTGTTGCACACGACCCTTTGGCATATCAGTGGTCTTGCATTCCTCAGATTTTCTCTCAGTCATTTTTTTATACTGCTTTCAAAAAGCTCAAAACGCATGTATACAATATGTGTCTCTGCATGAATAATTCAAAGCACATTTGAAAGACTTTTTGATTCATTTCCCCAAAAAATGGATAAAATCAAGAAGCGATCCTGAAAAGATCAGAGTCTAACGACCGCAGGAAAGCATCAGCCAGAAGCTTGGTTCAGCTAACGGGAACTTCATTAGCAGCAGGAAGGCCCTCGTGGCAGCGGCCTTATTTACGTTGCTGTATCTCCAGCACGCATGCGCCATCTTTTAGACACGTTCGTAAATCCACGAGATTAGCGGCTTAATGTTACCGGAGCCTGCCTACAGACGCTATATTTATACAGCGATCCTCGACGAAAAGTGTCCCTCCTGAACGACCCAAAATCGCCTATAAAATTTGTACAAAACTTCAATGTAACGAACATGTTAATGAGAATAATTCAATAATAAAGTGACTCTGCCGACTTTAAGAAGGTAATAAATCTCAAAACACGAGTGTTGAATAATGAGAAATGTAATCAATTTTATGAACATTCAACTCGGGTAAAAGAGCATACGCTTATGCTACACTAGTATAACCAAGCAGCTTAAGATGATACAACTGTTATCAAGCAGCTTGGCTCAGAAGTTTTTATTTTCGTCGCATCACGTAAAGAAAAATGTAGCACGTGTGTCGACTTCGTCAGTTCTAGGAGTAAATTGTAATCCCTTACCACATAATCCTTGCCTTCAAAAAAAAATCTAAATAGTACTAAACCAAATTAGCCCTTTAAGGATGACTTTAAGTTGAAAAAATTCGCTTTCCTAACTCACATAACTTAAACGATACCAATTGCACGCATGTGCATAATCTTTACAAAAATAAAATGGAATTGTTGGCTTAAGATTGTCCGCTCGCGAAAAAATGATTGAAATTTTCTAGCACCAAAATTGAAATATGGCGCGCTTATTGGACGATGCAAACCAGTTTCACGCCCTAAAATTTTAGCAGCTTCTTTCTTACTTTGACTGTTCCTATTTCCATCTCGTATTTTGTGGACATACGAGGCCAAAAATGCCCGTCCAGTCGCTGCCATCCAGCGCGCGAGAGTCTATGAGCGCCACCAGTGCGAGCGAGGGCGGAAAGACTCGCAAGGCACGCATGCGCTTCCGGCTTAATTAGTCAGTATGGTCCGCCGTGCCAGCGTGCAACATGAAGTGACGTATATTGCAAGTTTCATTTTCCTCTAACTCGTCTCATATGCGGGAACCACTACTCGTTTCGCAGAAATGGATGCATTCCTGAAGCTTTACCCTGTACACTGAAGACAGCGTTTGGACGTGGCTGTCACATGTGCGGCTGTTCGAACGAACGTTATTGGGTGTGCACCAGAGGCACGGGCTGGAGCAAATAAAGCCAATGATATTGAATTAAGTTCAGCAACTCTAATTGATTTTTAGGCGCAAGAATACGGGACAAATTGGGTACGCGTAGCCCGCCTTATTCTGCGCTTGTGAGACCAGACACTTGACTACTTCAAAAAGCCTTCAAAAGCTCCGTATTAGGTTGTGCCTCAACATCACCAGCCATCACTCGAATGTATATTTCTAATAGTTATTCGATTTCAACTTGCGGAATAACAAACAACTTTGCTTTACTGCTTCAGCGACCTAATCGTCATTTTGAGCGAGTACGTGTGACAAAAAAATTACCTAAATAATAAATTAGAGTAATGTCACATGTAGAATATAAGTGTCAGCCCGAAACAGTTTTCATTGTCATGTCAACTAAAATTACCAGATAGACAGACAGGTCTGAAGCGAAGTAAAGCCAGACTTCCATCCCCTTCAATTATCATGGGGACCATCAGCAAAGTGCCATACCTCAGTTCGAGGGCACTGGATAATATTACGACTTTTTGATGAGTGCAGTCTACCAAGTGAGGAGTTGTTTATCAGGGGTGAAGTAGGATATTGTTATTGTACAGATTGGCATCACTACTTTATTGGGATTGACTTCTCATGAAGGCACAGCAGCTTATTATGCATTCCAATCCACATTAGTTCGGGAGATACCTTAATTGCATCAAAATTAACTATTTAAACTTTGTACATTTCTTCAGCTAAGGATCTTAAGAAATTCTCATCCGGCAACCAAAGTAAGGGAACGGTGAAGGCATAAAAGAGAAAGAAAAGTGAAATGATGATGACATCATCTGTGAATCGCAATATATTGTATCAACATAAAATACGATACTATAAATTTCCGAGTAATTTTGCACTGCTGTGCTCCAGTCACTGATCAAAAATTTCACTTCGGGTGCCTGGCTTCCATGTTTTGAAGAGAAAAATTTGGTGCCATGAAGCAGGTCTAATGAGGACACGTCATGATGGCCTGTAAATTAACTTTTCAGGTACCAAAAGGGAGGGAGTCTACGATGTGTTTTTCCAGCTTCTGTCGAAATCAATTCGATGAAAATCGCTGCGTAGGACAGAAAATCATTTATATGAAAAGATGATCTACTTACAGTAGGAATTTATCCAAGGCGAATTTAAACCGAGCAGCAATTGATGACGAAGTATAATCTCACTAAATTGATAGCTTACGCAGCATTGAAATTTGTCCGTAATGGTAATTTTAATGTTAATTTAGCTTCATAAAATGGTAATCAATGCATACTGGTAATTTATACAGAATCATGATTTGTATAATATAGTAGTTCATAGAAAATATAAATTTTCATAAAATAGGCTTTTACATATTGAGAAATCAGATCATCTTTAGAGAAACGGAATCAATGAAAAATTGCAGTTAAAAATAAAAGCACAAGCATTTTATTATCCGTCGAATGAATTATTCCCGCGAGCTTACAGTAGAAGCGGCTCATTTCAACAAGCAAAACATTTTGCAAAGAAAAACGGATGCAATTAAAATTCGTGTGCGAAGCAAAAAAGTGGAAGCTCACCGTCGCAACTCAGTCCCGCGGGTCGCTGCAACTTCAGTCGTTGTTCCTGCTCCCAAAAGCAAGCAAAACTTTGCGAACTGGAATATGGATCTGCGAAGTTTTCCTTGAATAGAAATTTTTAGATAAAGTCGGCATTTGAAACACAACGTCAAAAAAAGATAAGATTTCTTCCTGGAACGTTTGGGAGCTTGTAAAACTGACCGAAGCGCGGTTCACATTTCATATAATATAACCAACGCTTTTTACATAACGAATTCAGCATTACGAACTAGTTCCATAACTTTATGTTGTTAAAATATAATCTAAGCAAAAAACAATTAAGTGTAAAGTTATCAAATTAGGTTGTCCTAATGGGAGATAATTCTTCATTACCCTACATGAGAACCCTGCAAAAGTCCCACTGATACCTTGTAATGAGCGTTGGAGCCTCTGGAGCCTTGAACTGAATGAACCTTTCCATGCTGCTTTGTTAGCCAAGCTACACAAAATTAGGCAGCAACGGAGCAAGAGATCATTTTACAGAGAGCACAATGCAGACGCCACACCAGCGCGGAGCACAGCCCGCCGACGCTTCCACGTCAGAAGGCCTGATCTGCTGTGAGAAGAGTCCGTCCTGTCATCGTATTCACGGCTGCTTTTACGTGCCACGCAAATGAAAGTGCTCAGCATGTCTGTCTTTACGTACATTGTTTTTATAGCGTCTTCTATAATTTTAGTGCTCTAAAAAAGCAACACACATAACATTCTTAGCTGTACATTGATGATAAATATAAAAGAGGAGGGAAGTTTTCGGATCTTACCCCAATAAATTTGAATACCCAAATTTTAGCTTCCAATGAGATCGATTCTAATCGGCGCAGACGTGAACCGTACCGGCTGTGGCCACCTAATAATTTTCCTCGCATGGTTCCGTCAGTTTTGTGAAGTGAAATTGAACTAAAATTTCAATTTTCTTCGAAAATTTAGAGTCCCATTCGCAGTCTTCCTATTGATTGATCTACGTATTGGACAATCTTTAAAGGGAAATTATTCAAGATTTAAGAGTCGAAAATTTTCAGCAAATCCAAGCGTAAAGTAGTGATAAAAGGAAGATAAATACGAAATGTCTAAAAGTGAATCGAAATAAGTGGTATCAAAATAAGGCAAAGTTTATAACTACCAGTCTGTAGTTCAAATTTTACGTTCCCTACAGTATTCCTCATTTAATTCTGTCTCACAATCAGGCTACCATGAGTGAAACAAACACTACTCCGAATTGTGTTTTGAAATACATTGTACACACTAAAATATACTAAACTTAGTCTGTGAAAAGCACAATCGACTGTCGCCCGAACCTAATATGATTAACTGTTTTATTGCACCGTTTGCTCTCTCGTGTAGTAAGATCTTCAGCACTAAACTTCATGCCCGAATTTCAAACGACAATGGAAAATAGGGAGCTTCAGGTATCGATAGGCTATCTACATAAAATATCGAGATCTGTCAAAAACTAATTTGCTGAAGAAATATGCGTTGCCCAGGCGGTTGTGATAATGCAAGCTTTCTTCTAAAGTTATTCGTGTTACTACTGCTGGTTGAACGATTTTCTCATGTAAACTCAATCGAAAGATTAAGAAGATTTAATGTATCAAAAACATAACTGGAAAATTGGTATCTAAACTGAAGTGCCAAGGAAAAATGAAAGTTTATTTGTACTTGATGTGATGTACTTCATTTTCCGTGAGCTTCGCTGCTCTTGAACATCCGTCGTGCCGCTGCCTCCGAGTTCCCCGCTCTCTGTCCGTTCTCATCATTCTCATCATTAACATTAATCATTCTCCATATTTTTAGATTTCAAAAAAGCATTTGATAGTGTAG
>VOMN01128321.1:0-37842 GCA_014899125.1 Orchestia grillus
TAGCAGAGTGCGCCTGGCTTAGCAGAGTGCGCCTGGCTTAGCAGAAGAGTGCGTTTGGCTTAGCAGAGTGCACCTGGCTTAGCAGAGGGTGCCTGGCTTAGCAGAAGAGTGCGTTTGGCTTAGCCAGATGCACAAACGGTTCAAGCATTTTCATCCAAAATTTGAAATGCTGGTTTTCTTGAAATTTGAATTTCTTGAAAGTTTTATAGTTCTTCTTGAAATGGTATTGATAGATAAGCTATGAATTAGGTCCTTTGCTCCAGCTGATCTGCTTCTTTTATATAGTACTGTATATTACGGTAGCTGCTTAGGAGTTTTTGCAGTCTTCTCGAAATGAGGAATTAAATCGAAAGAGCGAAGGAAGCGCGAAGAAAAAGTGAAGGAGTCAGGTCGTTCATCAAGCCTGTGCATCTATTTCACCCTCATGAAATAATGCATATTTTAGGTCAATTCTTGAGTTTGTTATCTAACGAAATAACCTCGGTGGTATATAATGAATTTAGGGTTTTTCCTTGTTCATCCACCAAAAGTAAGCCACAATCGGTTATCAGAGACGATTGAGCGAATGCTTCGACAGGCCAAAATCCAAGGATTGCAGGCCCGAAACTTGCATTCGAGTTTCCAAAATATCGGGCAGCTTTTTCTTGAAACTTAAAAGCATTTGAAAAGGTAAAAAACTGGATAGATTAGTTCTGCATGAACAGAACTCCGCTAAAAAAGTTGCTTCGAATTGTGCTTTCGTTTGCTTTCTGTTCTGAAAAAGCTTCATTTTGCATCAAATTATCACGCACGATGATAAATGGATACTTGTAATAGCGGTAAGAGAATACATAGATCAGCGAATAGGTGAAAGTGAATCGCTAAAATATTATCCAATATACCTACTCTACATCATAAAAGTTGATAGCTTCTATATGGCAGTCACTCAAAGAAATTTTTCTTCAATCATTTATGTCTCCAGGGAAAGAAATAAAAGCTGCTTTTCAATGCGGAGAAACTGAGTGAAAAGAAAAGTTATCGGAGAAGAAACGATGGTAAACTGAGCATATTTTATCATTGATGAATCATAGTGTAATCCAACTATAAAGCAAATAGGGATGAGCCAATTTTATCGTACAGTAATGTTCAACTGCTTGAGCATGGGTGCAAAAGATCGTGGCCTGTTGAATGAAAATTTATCGTTGCAATCGTAGAATCGGTGAAAAAATTGTAGCCTGTTGGATGAAAATTTTGCCTCATTGTTCATATTTCTTCAATATCGCTCCTACTGATTATCAATTATTTAAACATATATAGTTTTCATACGCTATCGAGATCAACCAGGTCGAAGGAATGGAAGCGTTTCTAATGTTTGTAACGTCAAAGCTTCGGAATATCTTTCAAATTTAATAACATTTTCGAGGTAAGTTGGAGAGAGATATTTCGTCAACATGGCTCACTGTTACCAAATAAATACGTAAATAGATAGACGAATAAATGAATAATATATTTGTTACTCCACATATCAGAAGCGTTTAATTAATTTCATTCAAAATGAGTCATTTCAAGTGGGATATTTCGATATTTTCCTGTTTGATGTAAACCCAATCATATTAGAGGCCATGATTCTGCCATAAATTCTTTTTCCATGAATTCAATGAAGAGAGGTTAAGCTTCAACACTTGAACGCGCCCGCTGGGTACTTCACCGATTCGTCAAGATAATTGAAAATCTGTGAATTTACTAATGTGTGCGTTTACTAATGCAATGAGAAATTTAACGCGTAAATAAGAAGCTACTGGTGTGCGTACGAAGGCAAATTATGAGCAAATATCATTTCCTCGTAAACTTTTCATTTCAGCGGGATTCCTTTAATTTTCAGTTCTTTCTGCGCATGTAATGGTTATCAATTTCGGTGGCAGATGTGATCAAATGCGAAAGATGACTTAAAATGACAATTTCCATGGGCACGCTGGCCGTCTCCTCACTGTGACATTCTGAATTTTAATCATTTCAATTCATGTCGTGACGCAAAACTCTAAAGTGTGGCATTTATTTGAACGCAGAGCTTAGCTTGCTTGATATTTCACTCACAATTGGAACGTTCAATCATTCATTCTTATGTTCAGACATTCAAACCTCACATTCCACCGCTGTTTTGGTCAGTGGGACTCTTGTGTTCTCACAGTCACTAGTGATGCTTCTACCGATACATAAGAGAGAAAAATTTGTCGAGCATCACCACTCAATCATTGCAATATTGCACATTTATTACAATTATTTAAAGCGTACTTTAAAACGCCTTGTGACTAGGCTTTTCTGCCTTCCAGGTGTCCTGTTAAGTATTCCTACAGCCGTACCGTGAGCAATTTCCCTACAGTGAAATGAGAGGCGTTCGGCGAAGGCGCGTTAGGCGAAGGCATAACGGTCGCAGCAGCTCTGTGGTGATGGGTTCCGTTGCCGCTCTGGGCATCGCCGCCCGCCGTGCCCTCAATGCGTGCAAGGGCTTCTTACCTACTTAACTTTTCCCCGGAGCATCTACAATGACGTAAAATATTTTGCCTCCGAAGTATTCCCATCAGTTATTTTACAAACTTATCAATGGAACGGCGAAAAAATTTAGACAAGGTCCCCTTCTTCTCGAGCGTGCTTTTCGAATTTTGTACGCGCGTAGCTCTACTCTGTACTTCACTGGTGGTGGCCAAAAACACTTCCTTCTAATGATACCGTCCGAAATGCAACGATGAAGGAGAAAGTTGTTGTCCAAGTTTACGCTTCTGGATCCGAAACATCAGTCTGCTGAACGTGAACGGTACTCGCTTACTCAACATGCAACTACGCTCATTCCCTGGTTTTACGAATGTGCTATGATAATTTTTATAACAATTATTGAAAAACACCATTGGAAAACTCAAGAGTTTAACCTCAAAATTTTTCTTCGGTTATAGCAAATTCGATACATTTTTGTGCTGGATATGCCAGGCTTTCTAAGTTGAAATGAGGGCGCTGGTTGGGTGACCTCAATTGCCAAGAGCATCAGGAAGAGCTCTTCTTTATTCGTGTCCTATGGGACCTTGCTTTCCTGCCTCAGCAATTAGGTCCGGTAACTCGGAATGTTAATCATTTCTTACATCATTCTAATTTTATTTTGACTCCATGTTTTAGAAAGTGTGATGAATTTCTTTCAGGAGAATGTACTTCTTTCACTCTTCTCTAGTAAGTAATAATAATACAGACTTTAAAATTAAAAGCTAAAGAACAAAACATGAAAAAAGCACTCAATCAACATAAAATTTATCTTTGTACGACAAAGTGCAGTGCTCTGTTGGCCTAAATAATCCGTCGAAGGTTCAGTATTAGAGTCCAGTTTTGCCATCAAGTTATCGCATAAGAAATAGCTTTGTGTTCGCTTGCTAACGGAAGTTTCCAAAAATTGTGAATATTTTTTGCAGCTGAGAATGTACATAGCATTAAGCATGCAAAAACGCGTACGACGGGAGTTTGTGTTTTGAATGATAATATGCAGTATCTGAGGGCAAAAAAAAGAGCTTTAAAGTAGTATAAAAGTCTTTTTATCCGTCGGTAACTTTTTAAGAATTAAGATAAATATATTTTTAAAACACCGTTTAACCACACGATTCTTTACCGAGAATACCGTTAGCACGAAAATCCTTATTATCTGCCGTTTTTATGGCCCATGTATTATATAGGTTAACAAGTTTGTGTTTCGCGAAATCATAAGGGAAAAAGGGTAACTAGCAATACACATGCACACATATTTTATTTTTAAGCAGCGAAATGAGCATTTTCTCGTGGAAAAGTTAAAGATCGAGTATTATTTATTTTCCTCTCACCAATAAATGGACATTGAGCATACACATAAGGTTGATATAGGTGACATCTCCCGACGTGAATGTATCCTACATAAGATTTTTGTAAGACTTTCTTTCGGTCTTATGACGTGAGGAACCCGATGGAATTGATCTCAAACTGAATTTAATTCATTTATTACTGAGCAACATAACTTAGCGGAGTGAACTCTAACATAGTGAACTCATTATAGCTGAGCCCAATCTAGTAACATAGATCTCAATTTCAGAGCGGGGAAAAACTTTTCTTATGCAAATAAGGGCTGCACTTTGCAATAGGTGCAAGTCAGTCCCACCACACCATATGTTGCAAGCCATGCCCGATTCAACGGTTCAGTTCCGTCAGATCTTTTTCTCATCACGATAACAGTATTAAAATTTTCACCGGTGAGCAGAAAAAGCTTGTAGTTTATTTGCTACGATGACCGACAAAATTGGAATACGTGTTACCCGCTGCACGACAAAATAATTCGAAGCGTTGCGGTTTTTTTTAAAGCTTTTTTAGGGGATAGAATGTTTTTTTTACATGGAAATGCCAGGAGACGCGAGTTTAGTTATGAACTAATTAATTAATAGCAAGCAATTACAAATTTTATTTGTGAATTATTGTTTAGGTGCTTGGGAGGGAATGTGTTTTTAAGTGCATTTGAACCTCTCATTAACGAACCAATTGGAGGGAGAGATTATTTGCTGACGTGAATATTCTGCATTTGACCATTCTGTACATGCCTTCCGCACGTTCTGGCCAATGGAACATGCATTCAGATCAACAGATTTTGTACGTGGCATCCAATATACTGTAAAATGACATGCCCGTGGATGAGAGGTTCAGCTATGTTTGGATCTGAGAATTTTAGGGCTAAAGTGTGAGTTTTATATCCAGGAATGGTGACTTGACGCTTCCACTGGGTGCCTGTCATGCAGCAGCTCTCAAATAGCGACTTTCGTACATTTTTTCAGCCGCTCAGGTTATACATTCAGACGTCTTGTGAGTCGAAGCTGAACGAAGAGTGTGATGCAGCGTTACGCTCACAGCAATCGACCGAACGATCTAGCCAGCTGGAAATGTCACGAGGAGAAATCGTGCCTCTTGGGAACGAAGTTTCATTTGTAAATGCGGTGCAGATAGCAGACGATCAAGCAGATCGGTGCGGTGCTTTTAAAAGTTTAATCGCTCCACCTCTCATTATGTCTTTAAAAAATAGTAGAGAATGTGTTTCATCACTTTTACTTCGATAAAATACTGCTGTACTTTACAACTTGGATTGGTGAAATAGCAACATAGCTCAGTTGTTTGAAAGACATGGAAATCGGATTAAAATTACGCTGACGCATGGTTTTTCAAATTTAATTTATTGCTACTGATATTCTAAAAACTTTTACTTCAGTAACCCGCAGTAAGCCTCGGCGAATTGAATTCAGGAAAGACATGAAATAGCATTGACGTATTACTGCTCGAAGTAACATAGAAGTAACGAGAATTTTATCATTCTCTGCTGCATTTTACCGGTAAAAAGCTCAAGTATGAGGGTGACAGTTAAAAAATGTAATTTTTCACTAGATAAAGCTTAGTTGAACTTTTGTATTCTATTGTTCTCTCGTGAGAAAGTTTTTTAGTTCGACAGGAATACTTAGTTGGCTCCCAAAGACACTTGAAACCTACTTTCATTCCACCAGGATTAGTCATCCTCATTCGAGAACTTAGAAATAAGTGATAGAAATGTAAAACATTCTCTCTGAAGCAAACTCTCAAAATAATTTCAAGTTTATCGAGGTTTAGTCGATTTTGAGTGATGTGACCCACTGATGGGTTATTGCATCATTGGAATGGCGGCATCACGACTTGAAACGCGTTGATGTCTCAGTGCTGCTAAAATGGGAGCTAAATTTCCTTCCACTAGGTAAATGTATGGTGTAAAATGACCTCTCGAACTGTATTCGGTGTGATTATTGTCATTAAAATTCGATTGAAGCATTTGTGAATTTATGATTTTGTTGTTTTTCAACGATGTTACGCGCGCTAGATGGGCTTTTTCGACGAAAAATTTATGGATATCAGTAAAAAAATTACCCTAATTGTACAGTTTACAATATTGTCTTCCAACTTTTCTGTTGAAACTTCTGAAAAGACTGATAATACAAAAAGAAAGAAAGAAAGAAAAATAGTTTTTTTTTTAAAGACAAATTCCGAATCAGTTAAGGGTTAGTCGCTGTTTGCTTTGACTGTAGCCTACTACCTACACTCTGATATTTATACCTGACTCGCTCCGTAGAGGCT
Organism: Orchestia grillus; assembly: GCA_014899125.1. Taxonomy (NCBI): domain Eukaryota; kingdom Metazoa; phylum Arthropoda; class Malacostraca; order Amphipoda; family Talitridae; genus Orchestia; species Orchestia grillus. Next base: position 6,127 of record VOMN01128321.1, read on the forward strand.
ATAGCTTACGGCATCTCTCGGTCATGGGTTTTATTTCACGGGTTTTGCCCACTTCTTCGTAGGAATTTAATAATTAAATGGACCAATACGAATTAATTATGGAAGGTTTTGCACAGAGTTCCTGCCTTTCTTTGGAATGAAGAAGTGAGGCGAATGCTCGTAGCTGGAAAACATTGAGCTGGACATTAAAAACCATAAAGTTTATTCATATCATATAATTTACATAACCATTCACTCAGTTCTATAATTATTTATTTATTATTATTATAATAAATATTATTTAACCATTGAACCCGTCAAGACTGTAAAAAACGTCGACTTACATTTGTTGGTATGCGCATATGAATATTTGATCTCACTACAGCTTTTCATTTTGTAAACAGAAATTGTGAGATTCAGGGAATAACCACGTCTTGTTTTGGCTCGTTGCAGACATCATGCAGTTGCTGGCACTGCTGCTCGCCGTGAGCGTGACGGCGGCGTGGGGGGCTGCCGTCGAGGGGCCCACAGCCGTGGAGGAGAAGGAGAGCACCTCGCTGCCCTCAGAACAAACACAAGTCATCATCGACTCGCCTCAGCTTGCAAGAATAATTAAAAAGGGACGGGCTATTACCAGAGGTGAGTTGAGCTCTTGGAAGCGAATGTTTCGGAGATTTTCGATACGTTCAGGCTACCTAAACAAGTTATCACAGACACGCCAGAGTTTGACAAAGTAATCAAAAAATATTATCTGTTACAGGAGAAGAATTGAGCAATTGAAGGCGAATATTTTTGAGGTCTTATATGAGCGTCGTGTGCCACGGCACCCTGAAATTGAATGCGAAAAATGGTAGTCTGTATTTTAAGAAGGATTTTCTCACGCAAGTTTTGCCATGGTATGGATAAAAAAGCCTAAAATCAATCTTAAGAGTTAGTCTCTACAATAGAACGACGCGTCGTGTGCACACCCTCAGTGAGATGCGTGAGCGAACTGTGAGTGGTGCCCAATTTAACTTATTCGTTGGAGTATCTAAAATTATCCCTAATTTTTTACCTTCCGAGGGCTTTTNGACTAGGAATGCTAAGTTAGACTAGGAATATTAATTAAGACTAGGAATACGGGTATGTGTGTTTATACACCACATGCATAGCTAAGCTGAATCGTAGATGAAGCGCACCCTGCGCTGAGGAGATGCTTTACCTGTAATTGTTGAGAAATTTATGAAATGATTCAATAAGTCTATAATGTTTGAAAATTGCAATTCAAAGTGATTAGAAACAACGTAAATTAATTATCATTTGAAAAGAAGGGCAAACAAAACACGGTATTTTCCATTTGCTTTGTTAAAAATTACACAAATCCGGTCAAAATGCAGGTTATAAACCACAATGAGGTATCAATTTCAAATAAACACAGTCTTAAAACCAGAAAAAATGAAATGTATTTTAAATCGAACTGAAAAATACTGAATATTGGAATTAGTGAGCTAACGTGGAAGGCGTTCAGACGTAACCTGATAAGAGATCTCATAAAGCGGGTGCCTGGAAATGTATTATCCGTCTCTTGAAAAAAATCAACACACTTTCAGTTGCAAGTTCGTACGAGCTGTGCTCAACCTTAAAGTAGTAGGGAATTTGAAGTGAACCCATTCAGAGGAATCTTTAATTTGTCAGAAAAATATCACCGTTGTGATGACATTAAACTGTCCTATTTACATTTGCTCACGATGTATCTAGTCCTAAAATCTCGTAAGCTTTGTGTACCCTGTACCTAGACTACAGTTTCATGCTTAACTTGCGTGCTCACTAGTGTAGATGTGTTATTATAGTAGTATTCAAAATCTTAGTAGACAATTATTTCTAACGAGACTTACTAACCAATAGTCCTTTATTATCCTTTACTAACGTTACCTTGACCTAAACTAAACCGTACATTACTCGGGTGTTTCAGGTCGATCATTCTTTCAAACGGTGGGTGACAACATCATGAACTACTTAGGCTATGGTAACGATGACGAGTACGACGACTACGGAGAGTCAGACTATTTCTACCCTTCCATAGACCCGTCGTCTCTGATCGGCAACCCAGGCTCTTCTTACTCCTTCTACAATCCCTACGGCAACCACCACCCTGCCCGTGACGACAAGTGAGTTTACGTACCAACTTCTCAGCAACAGACTGTGACATTTTGCATGGAAGACACTCAATTGGACTACATTTCAAAACAGAGATACGGTTCCATTCTGAATATGAAAGACTTTTGATACGTGATGACAGAGTTAGAGGGATTTTTGACGTTAGAAATTGATATCAGGCTACGGGATTATTAAATTCCCGTTACTTTTACAGCTTTGAGGAACCGGAGGAGGACTACAGCTGGGGAGACTTCATGTTTGACGCGGCTGTGGTGGCCGTGCCCATGGCGCTCGTGCTGGCCGCCATGCCCACAGGTCTCTTCACCATCCCCATCGTAGGGTGAGTCCCTCGAAAATTACTTTTTCGCCGGCTTTTCCAGTAATAACATTGCGGTGGTAATGAATGTACTGTATTTTTGCACGGCGTAAGTCAAAGTCGATGCAAGCCAAGAAGTAAATACAAGTAGAGACGTAAAATGCATAATTTTAAAAGTCATTCTATGAGCGGAAAATATACTTCGAGTGGTGTTTTATTCTAGTAAATATGATGATTGGTGACTAAATTGCAGAATAAATAACATTTGCCTTCAGATTATGCTAAAAATGCGGCTATGTAAAGTTATCGAGCAAACGGAAAAATGTCGGATTTGAAAGCGACGTATTCTAGAGTAGGGCCGAGTCTGGACCAAACACTTCCAGCACTTATTTCACTATCATGTCGAGATTTTGATACCATTTCTTACTTCGAAGTAGATAAGGACAATCGCTCAAACGAATATTGCTAAGCGTGAGTAGGTCTAACTTTCTTCCTAATCAACAAGAACGTTGAGCCTGAATATTTGATTTGACTACTCTTGCTTGCGTCTGAACTCGAACATACTGCACAGGCTTTAATTCACGTCCTTCGTTCGGGTATGTGTACACGCCCTTCGTTCGGGTATCACTCTTAGAAAACACTCATTGATCAGTTTTGTAAATTAAATGAAATGAATGCAAGACATATCAAATGCCACCCGTACACCCGTCAAATGCCACCCGTACACCAGGAAAACGCCACCCGTACACCCGTCAAATGCCACCCGTTCGTTGCATCACTCTTAGAAAACACTCATTATTCAGTTTTGTAAAGTCATCGACATAAATGCAGGCCATATCAAATGCCACCGCACAAACTGTTACCGTATAATTCTCTATCGCTTTGTTATGAATATCACGGCGACTGGTAAACCCACATTTTATGTACGGTACGCGCTTCCTTCTCTCGTGTGAATTAGTTTACAAAGTAAAATATTTGAATCATCTATTGCAATTTATCTGAGCATTCGTGTTATCATTTTACGTGTACTTGAAAGTGTTCATTTAGTGATGGAACTGCGTGTCTTTTGATGATTCTGGAGCTGATATTCTAATATTTAATTCCTATTGGCTGCTCTAAAGAGCCAGTTTTTGGGAAAGAGACTGACTTTTTATTACGTGTCAAATTCCTGGATTGAGACTGAAAGCATCGCAAAAACTTTTGAACATGAACCCTGTGATCATCATGAAAAAAATACCACTTTCGCTGAGGTTCGTCGACCCTTAAATTTCAGGCTGCTATCAGTGACAAATAGAGATTATTGGAGAGTGAAGTTCAGAAAGCGGACTAATAAATCAAAGCCTGCAAACACCGATGTTTTCTAGTTAGAAACTTGAAGAGAGACATTTCTCAAGGATGTATAACGGATCTGACTGTCGTGTGACAGCTTTTTGTTTCTCCGTTGAGAGTGCGGCAAGTTACTACTTCGAGATAAAAACCCGCTGTTCAAGTGCCGCACGCGACCTAACGTCCTACTTTCGAGAAAGAGTTCTTGCTTTCAATAAAAAACGCTCGACTCCTTTAGCCACCTGTCAATTTATGGTTTTAAGCATTGGCGTACAATCGTAGTATTCGCAATATCTCTGGAACTAACTGATTTATAAAACGTCTGTTTTTCCTGTTCGCAGTCGCTCGATGCCGAACAATATCGAGGAAACTTTGATGCCTTTCGAGATGCCTGTGCTGAGGGCCGTCGAAAAGGCAGACTTCTTATCGTACACGACCAAGACCTGCCAAGAGAGACTTTTCTGCGAGATTGCTCAAGTGGGACGTCACGAGAACTCATCTTTGCTGCAGAAGATGATGTACATCACCGCTAGCCTGTGAGTAGCATACAGTATGCAAACAAAGTGCCAACTTCAGAGAGTATGCACTTAGAATCACAACGGAAGCTAATTTGAATGAACTCATAAATGAATGAACATAATTCCAATTATGGTGCATCAGGTTAAAGTATAAACATGAACATATAAGCTACACATTAGCTAACCTGCTTGTTTATTGGAAATGATCTTGAGCATATCGCAATTCTTATATCATATAATTTTTCATACGTGCAGGACTCCGGACGAGTTCGCCAAGAGCTACAGTTTAGATAAGCTGTTCAAGTCGGCCAGAGACGGCCACTGCGAGAGCTACAAATGCGTGCCCCTGATGACGCCGTCCAAAAAGCAGAAGCACAACAAGCACCTCGAAGCCGAAAAAAGAGAAAAAATAGAGGAATGATAAGAAGTCCTTTCATCCCACGCTTCCCTGAATTAAGAAATCATGTTTCTTAACGGCTAAAGAAACTCACCCACGTTATATGTAATATTCAATTTCATAAGTAACGATGACTAAAAACATCAAAAGGACTCGCTAACAATCTACGTTAGCAGCGAGTGCATATCTAATTATTATAATTTATTTGTTATTTATTGCGGTAAATCTACCAAAACGTGATTGTTGTTACGTACATAATGTAAGTATTTATTTTCGTTACCCGCCGCAGGGCAACTAGTAAGACCTCAATATAAATTATTTATTTAATAGATCTAAGAGTGGTTCAATGTTAGTCAATCCCAAGTGGGACTAGCCACCGTTATATCCTCGACGTCTTGCTGCTGCTGCTGGGAGTTCTGAACCCAACCTTCTTGGTGAGACTGGGTGATGCGCCAAAAAAGTAATTCTTGCAGTGATGATTCCTGCATTTCTTTTTATGTTTCGATGAAATTCCAATTTATATGTTCGAGAATTCTACGAGGACTTTGACAATACTTTTCAATAAAAGACGTGGTAAAGTAAAGGATAAACGGTAACGAGACGAATTTTTACTCTTGAAGTTGAACTGAGGACGAAGACGTAAAATTTACTTAGAAACAAGAGAATAAACTTGAGCTTCACGACAAAGAACTGATTATTGTCTGGAAAATTGAGAATCAATATCTACGTTAAGCCTTGATTTGACTTTGAGCTACCAAACAAAAATTCACTGAAATGCAATGTTTTCGGGGGCTGATTTAAATAATTTAGAAATCCTGTAACTGGGAAGAATCTGAACAAACCTAAGGTATTGGAATTTTAGAATTCTACCAGACATTGCCTAAATATTTTTCGATGTCTCAGTCAAATTTAAGGAAGTCCAGTTCCACACAGGTTGAATTCAGTATGCCGATGAAGCGCCAAAGATTTACAAAACTTACAGAAGACTGTCACTACTTAGGACTGAGGGCCGCCAGACGGGAGCTTACGCTATTGCTCTACTAGCATCGGACTATTGGTCAATGCTATTGCGCTCTTACTCAATAGCGTCGAGCAATAGCTCTCATAGAATGGTGTAATAGCTCGGAGCAACAGCTCTGACAGAGAGGTGAAATAGCGTCGAGCAATAGCTGTGCTATGGAGCACTAGCGCAACGCTCGCCTGTGTCCCGAATACTTGGCATTACTAATTGAGCTAACAAGGACTGCAGATTGTGTAAATGTTCAGCTCAAACGACTGTGTAATGATAGTTTGACGTTACACTGGTACAAATAATACCCTATGTAGAAACTTTAGGACTGGATTTAGACGTATACTCGTTCTAGAGTTGATGGACATTATTTATTTACTTATTTACGAGAGTAGACATTTTTACTTTGTACTATGATAAGTTACTTTGAAGGTACTTAGACGCCATGACTTATGTAGGGTGTTCTCTTTGTTGTTTAATTCCGATAACTATGACTGATGCAGGTATTTTGAATGCTATGACTGATGCAGGTAATTGCGAATACTATGACTAAAACAGGTAATTCCGAATACTATGACTGATATAGGCAATTCCGAATACTATGAAAGATATACGTACTTCCGAATACTATGACTGATACTTGTAATTTAGAATACCATGACTGGTACATGTTATTCCAAATACTATAACTGGTACTTGAAATTTAGAATACCATGACTGGTACATGTAATTCCGAATACTATGACTGGTACTTGTAATTTAGAATACCATGACTGGTACATGTAATTCCGAATACCATGACTGGTAAAGGCCTCTGCTGATCCTGGACATACTGTGACTGTTTGTGACGTGCCATGACCGAAAATTTTAGACCACCTCTTGTGTGACTTCCTGACATTGTAAAGATGACTATATGCTAGCAAAAAGACTTGACATGAAAGACATTCCTCTGGAGAATGGAGACTATTCACAATGACCGAATGTAACGACAGTCTCAAACTAACGGATTGGTGTTAGAACTTTGTAGCACTTCTGCAACGACCACTCTCGAGACAGCGGGACTTGAGTTGAAAACACTGTAAATTATTTACACAGACAGTTTCCATTCGTATTTTTTTCATGACGAGTAGCTCTACTTGTACCAGAGACAAAACTGACTATGAGATTTATCGGACGTATGGATAAAAAATGAAAAAGTGACAGTGCTATCAAGAAACGATTTAACATTCGACCTTAAGACGTCCAACAACGGGCAAAAAAAATTCCGACGTCATAATGAACTCAAACATTCTGTGACAACATTGCTTCAAATCTTCTTACAGGCCGCTGAAGCAGCGAAAAAAATTATCCTAGTAGGCACCGTTTTCTTTGATCTGAAAAGATTGTGACTGACAGGAACTTTGACTGCTCTGAACTCTGACAGAATCAAATGCCCTCTAATTAGAGCGCAGCTAAAAACCAGAATTTTTGACCATAAACTTTACGACTGCAAATAGAAAACCTACTACATAACAACTTTGAACACCGAACCCCCGACAGTTAATTGGAACGAATGCCTTCGGCATCATGAAAAATACACAGTGACTCACTGAAGTAGAGCTAAATAAATACTTTCTGTGAGTGGGATGACTTGCAACACGTTGGACTGTTGTCCGACTTGCCCCAAGTGTTGACCTGACAAGAATGAGCGACTTGACTGACAGTAAACGCGTCACTGTTCTTACGCGGCAAGCAGCTTTGAAAATCAGATTCCGAATCCATGAGAGATACAGAATTTAAAATCTATTGAATTCCAGACTGAATGGCTTATAAATTATTATGTTGTAATAAAAAGAAAAATGACTTAAATTTGTTTTCTTCTTTTCTTTCACGACGTTTTATTTTCGCTCAACGTACACATAACAAAGAAATTTTCTAGAGTAAAGTGAAAACCATTTTTGGTATAAGAAAAATATCACGAACTACTGTAATTGCGCGATGTGCTGGGACCAGATGTACGGCGTCTTGAAGTCAGTCGAAAAATAATGTAAATCATGGCATTAAATTTTAAGAAGACCCTTAGGACTCACAAAATATTGACTTGATTGTCTAAACTTAGGTCCATTTAAGAAAAGCAGAAAGACGTGTAGTGATGGAAACCTGATCCTGGGCATTTAGGTTTGAAGCAAAATGTCCCGTGTAGATTTACGACTAAATTCAAAATAAAAACCTCGTTTGCAATATTTAAATATTCATTTCATTCGTACAATGTAACTCAAAAACCGATCTACTGAGCTTCAAACTTCATCAAAGCTGAGATTTTAGTCCAGCCTAGCATTTGGAAACAAAAAGATAAGCTGTAGCCATACAACTAGAGCAACACATTACTGTCTCAATTTGAATACATTCAAATGATCCGGTGATATTCCCAACCTACTTATTTACCGTCCCTGAGGCTAAAAAGCCCAATGGTGTAATTTTACACTATTAACCCATTCACGTTGTTAACCCATTAATGCACAGTGTCCATTTTTTTGGATATTTGACGGTAGTAATGACGAGTATGAACAATGGTAACAAAAGGTAATCGCGATAGATGTGTTATTGATTACACTGTGCCTTTACATCTTTCTGATGGAATAAGTCATACATGAATGTAAAAGTGATATAAAATTTATTTTACAATTAAGATTTTTAGTACTCCTGACCTGCAGCCGTTCCTTTGAAAGAAAAGAAAATATATTTCGGCAACTGGACAGTATTTTTGTTTCATATTTTTCTTTTGGGGCAAATAACCTACTAACTGCCAATTTCAGAAAACTCAACAAAATTTATTGTAAAAAATACTTAATGCAATAATGGATTAATTTCTTATCTTCCCCGGAAGGAAAATATCACCTAAAAACAGCCAACGGGGTAAATCCAGTTTTAATATCTTCTCCTTGCAGTGTTTAATTCCTTCGTTAACATCTGTGCAATCCATTAATAATTTGCTGTTTTTTGTTACTTGGCTTTTCACTCATGAGCTCAAGCAATTATTCTTTTATTTGACCGAGTCACTTTTCCCAGAACGGCCTGCAAATCGTTAGCAAGAAAATACATTTACAGGTAGGACTGTGCTTGATAGTGGTAATAGTATCAGTAGTGAAAGCAGCGCTTCAGAAACTGAGACTATCTCGCACCGAAAGAGTAGGGACCATTTAGGATGGACTTGGGAGAACGGGGAATCTATGCACAAGGTGTGTTCCCACACAAGATCCTCTGCGCATAGAAACCGCAAGTTGAAAAGGAAGAGGAAGAAAAGACAAATAAAAAATAGCGAAGAAAGAATGAAAACGGAAAGAAGCAAAGTGGGCACGATAGATAGAAGTCCCAAAGGTCTATCTAAAGCTGAGGTAGTCTAGCAGTGCTCCCCTGGGGGCGCTAGTCCCCATAGCATAGGATAGGCAAACCTAACTAACCTACCTCTATTGCCTATGGCCTATCCTATGCCCTCTGAGGGAGACTGTGCTTGAGCAGGAGTCTCGAAGAACCGTACGTAAATTACTCTTACAAAAACCATAGTATAAAATGAGTTACAGAGCTTGCTTAAATTATTAATTACGCAAAAACAAACCGATACTAGCAAGCGGGCAACGTCGCATCGCCTTGCACACGCTGCATTTCCTTGACAACGAGAAAATTTTCTTCGGGATAAGTTTGAAAATCGTACAAAATTTTCGTAGCCTTTGGTGATCGAATGACCACAATGAAACCCTTCATTGTCCACGGGCGTGCGACTGAATCTTCAAGCTGTCGTTCCTAGCTAAATCTGATGTCCTTTTTCTTAAATGAATGTTATTTTACTGACGATGGTATGAAAGAAAATTCGTTATCAATAACCCAACGTTTTTTCCTTCTACCATACACCACCCCAACAAGATGCACGCCGTCTTGCCGTATTTAAACATGGAGATCAAGTAGGAAGTCTTCCACTCGCTGCATTCTCTCAACTTTGGTTGACAATTGCAAAGTTCTGAATTTCTTGCTAGGAATGCGTTCTTAAAAAAATCGGAAGCGTACCTAATTTCAGAAATTCCTGACATTGACGCGTCAATCAACTGTTATTCAAATCTTCTCACAGAAAATTGATACCCATTTCATTCTGGGTGTATCCTCTTAATTATAATTTGCTTAGATGAATACTATGATGAGGTCACTGTGTTTTCATAAACACCAAAAAGTACACATTAAATACAGTATAACTCACAGTTTCTTAAAGTGCATTGGAAGTGAAAAACATAACTTTATAGCTAAACAAATTCCTCTAGATCCAAACTCCACGAACGAAACTCATTGGCTAGGACAGTGTTTGACAGCGCACCAACGATGCTGCTGCAACTACTCTAACGTCTAGAAAGAATCCTTTTATGAGGCTAAATATTAAAATAAATAAAACCAATAATCCGAGTCACGAGAGAGAGCAAACATGAACGAAGCATGCCTAACTTTAGAACTTGAAAGTGTCTGCGAATTCAGAGCCCCTCAGGTGGCATAGGATAGGCCATAGGCAATATGGTTAGGTTGGTCAACTTAACGCCATAGGAACTGGCGTCCCCAGCCGAACACTGCTAGGTTAGCTCAGCTTTAGCTAGGCCTTCAGGACTTCTATCTCTAGATCTCACTTTGCTTCTTCCCATTTCCATGCCTTCTTCGCTCATCATTGTTTTTTTCTTCCTCTTCTTTCTAACTAGCTGTTTCTATGCGCAGGGGATCTTGTGTGAGAACACACCTTGTGCATGGATTCTCTGTTCTCCAAAGTCCATGGTAAATGGTCCCTCCTCTATCGGAGCGAGATAGTCTGAGTTACTAAAGAGCTGCTTTCTTTACTACCACTGCTGCTGCTTCGACTATACGCATGGGCCAAATCACAGGGAAAGGGTTAACATTGTTTGGGTTGTATTTCTCAATGTGTGGAGACGCGCGACTGCAAGAAAATTTTAACCTTTCTCTCAAAGTAGAGCCTTACTCATCTATGAATAAAGCTTCTCTCAAGTCATTTTTTCCGACTCGGAAGAGTGAGCAACCGAAAATTTTCAACTTGACGTCCGTGAAGTGATTCAGCTACGGCCAAGAAACAAATGGCAAATATGACCAACTGGAACAGCAAAGACCGCGTGAGCAGCACCGCTCCAGTACAAGGAAGTGAAACAATCGGAAGGTGCAAAATACTTCGTGTATGTAGAAAACACCCTGGAATTATTCTCGAAGTTACACACAAAAAGATAAGATGGGCGAGACGACATACAAATTGAAAATTAAACCGTCATAAAGGAGCCATCTCCGTCAAGTCAAATTCTCCCACAAAGTGAACACAAAAACAATAATTAAATAATTCGAGAGAACACATACATGCATAGATGTATTAACATGTATATATGGAGGCCTCAGCGGCACGTCCTTTGAGAAATTCCAGTTTTCTCACGATATGATCGGCGAGGGGCTCCGTTATAATCCTCTCATTTAGGTAAAGAAATACCTCATATTAGTGCTTGATAATAAAAAAAAATGAAAATTCAATTTAATTTGATTAAAAGCAAAATGATACTTGAGGCGACGGCATTCCTAGATCTTTATTTGAAGTATACAGTCGTTATTACATACAGACGCGTTTTTATTGGGTTTTAATTTTTGTGGAGGATTGAAAAATGGCAACACTGCGCCCCTTCACAAGCCTAACCCGGACGTGCTGTGGGTCACGAAGATTTGAATGAAATTATTGTGCACGAACACATTGTTAATTTTACATTTCAATTCAAACATATACGAACGCTTGCATAGAATGTTTAAACAAAAATAAATGGCTAAAAGTGAAGTGATTTCTTTTTTAAAGGCATAGAAAAAGTAAATTTTCTTTATATCCCGAAAAATTGTTTAAATAAATTTTCAATTAAAAAAACGAAGGAATGATCGGTTGACTGACGGTCTTCCTAAACTGGCGCTAGCGCAAGAAACTCAAATGTCAACTCCTGACTAAAGCTTAACTGCATCCAGCACAACCAGAGCTCACACCTTTGGATACTCTTAAAAAAAATACGATAGCTATAGTTAAAAAAATCTTCACAAAAAGTTTTCTAGAGTAAATATTGAGATGAACTGACAGCTCAGGAATAACAAAAGTTGATTGTCAGCTAAAAACATGGAAATTCCAGTCATCATCGAGTCTCAACTCAACGATACGGATTTAACACAAGTAATTGACACATTGACATTCGCGGTACTCATTCATACAACTCGGAAATATGTTACCAATTTACATGGATTTGGAAAATATGTATAGCACGATTTCTTATACATTCGGTGCGTTGTACTTAGTTTACAGACTTTATTTCCATCTATCACGCAGCAATCATACTTCTAAAAATCAAAAAAGTGCAGCTTCGAACTGATTTTTTCCTCTGAGGCAATCCTAATGAGATCTCTCGAGTTGAACAGCCGAGTACAACAACTTTGCAATATGGGTTGTTGAAGCATCGTTGCAGGGACCCGTGAAGCAGCGGCTCACTAGCTAATTATCTTTACATTATAATTGCTGAGATCCTCACAAGTGATAACGTTGTGAAAAAGCTTATCGTAGAACCATAATATTCATTCCGCTATTTCGATACTAACGTCGGCAAACGCAACGTATTTCACAAACGAAAACGCATCATTCCGTCAGAAATTCTTTGACTATAAAGAAGTTAGGCTCCAAACTAGAAAATTGACTTGATTTTTCGAACCATTTACCCGAGTAGAATAATTATGAGACGGAGGCAAGAGTTCTGGTTACGAGTTCAGGGAGCATTCAGAGAACATCTGACTCTCAGAGGCTGTTCCAAATGAAATCCTCATGCGCTTTTCAACGCCAGGACTACATCAGGGCGGGGGGTACTTGTTTCGACAGCATCGATTGGTTACTCGAATTAGTCGTATCCTCGCATTGAGCACTCGATCGGTTCCAGTAAACGCTCGCTCTATCTTCTTGTTTGCTTCCAAGAGCACGCTTTACGGACTTCTTTATGACGCTAATATTTTCCAAGCTATTGCACTAGTATACCGCTCTATCCGGGGGACCACTGTAATTATTAATTGAGCATCAAAGCCCGGTTTTTAGGCTGTACATAGAACTCAAATGATAAGGAGGTAATAAAAGATTAAAATAAAATTCACATAACATTTTAAAACAGAATAGAAACGAAACAATGCAGCGGAAACATCCCGATGCAGACAACTCGGAAGTAGACCCGAGTTCGTCATCGATCAGCCACAGTTACCAGAAAACAACCTTACACTGAATAAATAGTTCTTAATAAATAATACCTCAGAATATACTGCACCCGAACAATAGGAACTCGGCTACAGCGGGGGGGGTCGCACAGGGTGGACTGAGCGGGGGTGCAAATCGCATACATACCCTCACTAGATTTCAAAGCGCATCGCAAGATCAACACACATAGGAAAACTGAGGTGTGCAGGAGCCTATTTACGAGCACGAGTCACCAAGTGAGACAAGGTTCAGTTGGTCTCGCTACATTACTATGCAGGGTAGGGTGCATTGGAGTAGCGCTTCAGCCCACCGAGATCGGCTGTACACGATAACTAAAAAGCAGACAACAAGGAACACAACCAAGTAGGCTAGAATAAGAGCTCGGTATAAAAGATTCAGGAATTAATTCTTATGAAATAAGGAAATCCTAAAAACTAAGACCCAAAATCAGAAGAAGAACAGATTCTTACAATGAATTTGAACAAACATGAAGTTCTTAAGAGTGTCTAGTCCTTCAGTCATTAAGATGGACGCAAATTGTTATTCCTCACCGAAAAAGCTTATTCAAATGGAATCTAAAAGTGTTCATGCGAGTGCAAAAAATGAGTAACACTGCACACGGCAGTTAATGCACACCAAACAAGAAACAAATAGAATGCCGATGACGGGGCTGGAGAAGAACGATGCCAGTCTCCCCTACGTAGCTACCACAGGAGGTCAGGAATGATGGCTAAACTCCTTATTCTGAGAACCACTTAGGGGAAAATTGGTATATTAACCCCATGACGAACTATCCCGAGATATCTCGTGGCCGTGGTTGTTGCATTCACACGGTCCGTTACACAGACCGTGGCGACGCACCGCCGGCCTTCTCGAGGTAATTCGTTGAGGGATCAACCCTTTGAGTTCCAGATATGTGAACAGCTGACCAAATTTGTTCACATTTGTTAAGTTTGACGTACAAGTTAAATCCAAGCTGAGACTGAGGTGGAACTCAAAGGGATGATGTTCGTAAAGGTAGTTTGAAGTGTGACGCATTTCACCGTAAATGCTGGCACCAGAGCCCCAAAATACAGTTTGTGAAAAATAAAGTTTCCTCATAATATTGAAATTCCCACTCAATAGGGTTAAGAAAATACTCGAATTCAGAGAAAATGAATATTTTCTCTGAATTCAGCGTGCAGTTTTCTCAACCAGCGTGCAGTTTGACAAGTCCAAATCTGCATCCATGAAAGTTTCTCCATCGCGTGTATGAAATTCAAAAAGGCCAATTCCACTAAAGCTAAACTGCACCCAGCAGGCCCAGAGATCACACCTTCGAACACTCCTAAGGGAGTCGGCGGTAATGGCTACTTAAATAATAGTAAATAAACTTCTAGGAAGGTACTGTCCTGACCTAATCGCACACTCAAAATTCTTCACTAACGCAACACGAAAAATAGCACATTTGAAGGAGCAGCGCCCGATAACGTTCCGCTCGTCTCAACCTAAATTGAATTTGGAAAACTAAATTCTTTGCTGGAAATTATTCTTTCACTTTATTCCAGAATGAGCGCATCCTGGGCACATATGAAATACTTAAAAGGCTTTCGAAGGATTTTCGAAACAACTGCAGCAGTATGCATACACAGTAAAATAAATGAAGCCCCCACAGTCATTCAGTCCGATTTTTGCTCACTAGGTGGATATACAGGAATGGAAGTGCCGCAAGAAAGCTGGCCAGACACCCAGTGACGCTCGTGCTAGAAATCTAAGTTGTGAGCCCCTTCTGGTGACAACGCATGTCTGGCTCGAGAACGCAGTCAACACAAATGAAGAAAAGCGCTCAGTCTGTCCTTACACCTATACGAACGAATAATTGACATAGATAATAAATATTTCACCTGACTACCCGTCCAGAAATTGAAAATAATAATCGTAACAATGAGCATTTCGTAATGGCAAAGTCGAAAGATGAGGAGAATCATACACGGTTGACGTAGTCAACAATATGTAGAAGAGACGCAATAGGTGACGTAGTCATGTAACATGCATGCGTCTCCATCGACAAAGAAGGAGTGGAGACAAAGGAAACACACAACGGATGTTTAACCCATCAAGTCGAGGCTCAACATTTGCTCCACCAAATTCTGGGGCGAGTAGCAGCGGTAATCTCGTCAGAGAGCTGCTTCCAATTTGTACGGGTGCAACATTTGACCCCAGCAATTCTACGAATTCGGAATTTACGGAGGAAACATACGTAACATATGTACGGATAATAATGGATCTGATGTAGAACAACCATTGTGTTGCTTTGAAAATAATTTTTTAAGATCATTTGTCTACATGTCTGAGATTTTCTGACTGCCCTACATCTGCTCTCGCCACACAGATGGGATAAGCGTGAATGAAATCGTCAATTTCTAGAATTTCTACTACTATCGATAGCTAAGTCCTCAAGGTCTGCACAAAGACTCGAAGGAGTCAAGTCCTCAAGGTCTGCACAAAGACTCGAAGGAGTCAAGTTCTCAAGGTCTGCACACAGACTCGAAGAAGTCAAGTCCTCAAGGTCTGCACACAGACTCGAAGGAGTAAAGTCCTCAAGGTCTGCACAAAGACTCGAAGGAGTCATGTCCTCAAGGTCTGCACAAAGACTCGAAGGAGCTAATTCAAGATTTCAAAACTACTAAAAAAAGTGCCACCTTAATTACAACTTGCATACTTACTAGGCTGAGATTTGTGATGGATATGAGAAGGTAAGGTAAAGTGATGATGCATATTTATCCATGAATGATATATGGGCAGTCGTAACCAGTCGTAAAATATAAATTTAACTCTAAATTAAATGATCGATGCGACACTTATGGTGAAAGAGATGAAATTTTTTCATTTAACTACAAACGGTCAGTTGAAGCCAGTCCACACGCAAGTTCAAAGACATCCTCAACTTCTTTTCAACTAGGAAATACCCTCCAGTCACCTAAAACGGACTTGCAAATGCTAAGAAGGCATAGTTCTTAGCTTTAGAAGGATCAAAAATATTTATCTGATATGACTGACTTTTCTTTACCAACAAACTCTACAGTTCGCTCTTAAAAAAGTGTATAAATATGAGATCTCACTCACACCAGAAAGTTTCGGACCACAGAACAGGCGGCAACACGAGGTTCTAGTTAGTGTTTATGTTTGACAGTCAGCGTAAGAATCCCCATTTCTAGATGCTCGTTCAAGGAAAGGAACGCTGCAACGAGTGTTCATCTAAGCTACAACTGAGCTCAGAAGTTCGGCCTGTGACATTGGACTGAAGACACCTCACAAGAACCTCGCATCGTTTGGACCTCGCAATAACGGACTAACTGCTTATAGAGATTATCCGTTGCCGTGAACATTCCGCATGTCACTATACTGCACTTTCGTTCCGGACATATTGGCCTTAGGATTATGTATTAAATTAAGGCTGGTGGATTTTGACCGTGGCATCAAATATCCTTTACATGCAGAGTGCGTGCATGAGGAGTTCAACTGCAGATTACAAGCAACAATGACTCGTGATCTCAGGTTCGCCGTCCCACTTTCATAGTTTCTCATTCATTTACAAACGTTACGTTACCACCATGTTAGACTCAAACTTCCAATTCATTATGTCTTTTAAATAAAAGTTTCCTAAAACAATTATCACACAGCCAATACAATAAATTTCTACGAAAAATTGCTAAATAATTGACTCAGACACATTGGAGGACCCACATTGCGTGCGTGCACATCTTACCGCCTCGCGCTGATCCCACGCACACTAAACGCTTCTGACTGCACTCAGACTCCTCGTTCTGGCCCGAAATCTGAGCATCGCACGTAAACAGGAGTGTTGAGATTACAAAATTAAAAGTTGAGGTCCAGAGTGAAACTTGGCTCATTGAAAACGGTAAGCTTTTGTTGAACAAGAAAGTGCACCGTGCAACTCCCCGACTCGTCATTTTAATGAGCCTGAATTTGTGATACAAAACCGTAGCCATTACACGTACAACATGTCCTCATGATGTCCCAAGGCTATCATTAGGGATCTCGTCACATTGTTGCATTGGTAACACATTCCCTTTAGTTAGCAAATCCCAAACTTGACCCT
Organism: Orchestia grillus; assembly: GCA_014899125.1. NCBI lineage: Eukaryota > Metazoa > Arthropoda > Malacostraca > Amphipoda > Talitridae > Orchestia > Orchestia grillus. Next base: position 23,177 of record VOMN01128321.1, read on the forward strand.
TTGTCTACGCCCTTCAACACGAGAAACACTTGACGTTTAGATATTATCAGAAAATTTAGCGCAAATTTTTGTACTTGACTATTTTCAAAATGCCCTAAAAGCGAATGAATGTCCTTTTGTTTATTTCCTTGTTGAAAAATTTGCAAGGAAACAGCTAATTTTCCGACCCTACCTCTTGGAAAGAAGGTAGCCGACACTACGTGTACGCGTAAAGAAAAGATTCACATCTCATATCCGAGCCAACTGAATGTTATTGTCTTGTGGCGACCGCCTTCCCCGAGAACTTCTCGGCCACGATATGTGTGGCACTGAGAACACGAGACGTCGTGTGCCTAAACGTTTTCTAGGACGAAATTTGACTTGAGGATACAGTCCTGTTTCTGTAGTCGCGCTCTCACTCCTTCTTCAAAAATGTCTCGTATTCTGTTGAACTCCATGATGTCCTTGGGCTTCTCGTTTCTCCACAGAGAATCGAATTCAAAGAAGACGTAACAATACACTTGGTGAAACTGGCGTAGGGACGGGAGCTGCAGACCCGCTTGACCTGTGCAACGACACGACTTAGCATTCATTTTCGTTTTAGTCCCTCCGGTCAAAAATATTTGCTACACAAGGAAAAAACTCTTCGTGTTTTAGTGTCTTTTAATGAACTTCTGTTTTGAGTGCTGTAGACGATCGTGCACAGTGTGTTGAGCACAAATTTAACTTTTAATAAATAATAGGGTAAAAGTTAATATAATTTCGCCTCTTTCCTTTGTCAGATAATATTTAAAAGTTCTTAAATTACACGCAGGATACGGTAAATAAAAATAATATTGATAGAAAGTGCACATACAACTGAAAGACAAAAGATTTGACAGGTTCTGAGAGAAGAGCAGTATTGCAGGCACTTCTTGAGAGATCTGCAGGTAAATTGTAATTCAATTCAATTTCTTCAACATCAAAAAGCACCACGTAACGTTGAAGAATTAATTGAAGCAGTGACAGATAGCTTTGAAGAATTATAGAGATCAACATTGAACATTTTCCTTACTTTGCAGCAGTCGATGGAACAGATTATTTTGGCTGACGGTGGCAACAATTACAGGCTTTCGCATTTGTCGAAAGTCCAACTAGAGAGAGAAGGAATTCTTCCAAATTCAATTCAGATCGCAGAAAAATTAAAGAATAAATTAACAGGTATTGAGTAAATAGAGAGGCAAATATGTTTCTTCTGCTGATACATTATCAATTTCATGTATTTAATTACAATGTAGAATTTATCTTTTATTTACCTTATTAAAAATATTATTCATCGATGTTTAAACAATATCAATTTAATGGACTGAATTACCGGATGAAGTTCACAACTTAATGTGGAATACAAAGCACTAGAGATAGTCCGGATGTGGATTTTGAATTTCAATAACGCGGATGCGGATGTATATTTTTTTGTATTGAGCTACGAAAAATAAGCTTCAGCCACAGATAAGGAAAGAAAATAGTTATAATATTTGAAGGATATTATTTCTTCAATGGATGTAACTAATGAATGAAGGGGTTTAGTATTTCAGTGAGTTGGGGAGAATATTTAAGACAAGAAATGAGAGTACCGTTGAAATTCCCTGTAAATATGTGACACAAGTAAAAAACCTTTTTTCAGCAGGGAAGACGGTTGGTTTTATCGAAGTGAATAACCCAAAAATCATACATACCTTCTGTAACGGCTTAGCCATATTTTTCATGCATGAAAAACCATCGATATCTACGGATATTATATATATATATATATATACGTGTATCATAAAAATGGCATATATAATGAAGAAGTCTCTGAACAGAATTCTCAATATAGTAAAGAAAACTCTACGAATTCGAAGCAACGACAGCCCATAAACAAGGGGAACTCTGAGCAGCAATGCTCGAGGAGCTGCTGCGCCAAGCCCTCACCCGATTTCTTGGTGGTGGACGAGGTGGCTTCCTTGATTTCCTTGACAGCGACGTTGTAGAAGTGGCTCTTCAGGGAGCCGTCCTTGAGCAGCGTCAGCACCAGGTGGGTCAAGTTGATGCCCACTATGGCGAACGAATATCTGCAGTAAAACAGAGTGATTAATAAAATCTTCGTTACCTGATTACACGTACATCTGTAGCTAACACAACATTTGCAGGTAACTAAAAGTCAAATGAGAGAATATGCAAGTCTAAATCCGGTCACTCCAGCTCAAAGAACGATTCCTACTCTATATCCTTTTTTCTAGTCTCATATTTAATAAGGAATTCCGGTACTTGAGCCAAGCATAATTAACCAGCGTTGCGAAACATAACTTTACAATGTGACTGTTGCCGCCGCCTGCCCTCGATAGCCAACGACCGAGTAACCGGTCAGTATTGCGAAACCCAATCAAACAATGTGACTCTACCTGCACGTACCTTTATCAGCGAGCGAAGGAATACTCGGCAACCTTCAACAGCACAATTATCTGGTAAGAGGGAACAACGACAGAGAAAACACATTTTTAGTTCAATCCTAGAGTCCCCAATTAGATTCTCGAAATGAGACTGCAGCTGACTTTGTGCGAAGAGAGAACTGAAGCATTGTGAAATGTTCTGTTACCGCTTTCCTCAGGTAAGAGCAATGTTAGTGGTTGTTGGAACACTTTTGTACTTCAAGTTTGGATGAGAAAACGCGTTTCAAACTTTTTTATAAATAGAGTATTTGACGAGTTTATTCATCTTTCTACGATTTCTCTCGGTCTAAACCAACAATTCTCTAGTAAACTTAATCATAACTCCATGTTGTGTACTTGAAAATGTCATCTAAATGTCACATATTTTTCGTGAAAAAATCTACCGAAGAAGGAGCTAACGGGAGTCTTTCTAGGATGAGCCCATTCCTGAATGGCATCTAGTTATCTGAAAACTTTACGGTAACAAGAGTACTAGGGTGACCCTATAATTGAATGATGCCATCTGGTTATCTGAAAATCTTATGGTAATAATAATTCTATGGTGAGCCCATTACTGAATGCCGCCAAGTTTTCAAAAAACTAGAGGGCAACAATAGTTCTAGAGCGACCTCATTACTGAATGCCGCCTGGTTTTCAAGAAACTTGATGGCAACAATAGTTCTAGGGCGACCTCATTACCGAATGCCGCCTAGTCTTCAAAAATCTTGATTCACAGTAGGGCGACGGAGGCAATATCACATACCCGTAGGTGGGGTGGCAGGACCTGGAGAGCACGTGGCGGGCGGCGGACTGGTGCGTCTCAGCGAAGTACCTGAGTCACACAACGCGTCAGTGCACAGCTCGCCACTGACGCCTCCGAGTCATTTTACATGATCCACACAAACGCAGTTTTGACTTCCACAACTTTCATTGGAACAGTTGTGGAATTCGCTGGTATAACACCATAACTTTCATTGAAACAGTTGCTGGTGTAACAGCGAATTCTGAATACCGACGTATTTTCAATATTTTACGTCGAAAAGAAGGATAAATGTTAACACGAATGGCCGCAAACCTGCATATGATATCTCAGGTGTTCGTTGTTTGGACTGAGAGCTAGATGATGACTTACACCCTGCTACGTCACGCTTGCACCTAATGGACACCTCTGACGTCAGCTAACCAGACTCCCACACGAGTCTGTCTCGCCTCTGACGTCAGCTAACCAGACTCCCACACGAGTCTGTGTTGCTTCGGACGCAGCATAAAAATGACAACAATGGAATGTAAGGAGAGTCACACTGACAGTAGACATTCAAGCCCCAATCCGATAATATTATTGTACTCGTGGACGCGCCCCGATAAATATGGCGGGACAAATGACATTAAATTCTTGAGATGCCCTCTTATTTGCGGTGAGCCTCACATAAAATGTTATTTTCAGTATCACTGATACGGGCTACCTTCTCTAGCACTCTCGTTGATTAGGAATACAAACCCAAGAATTTTCTCCTATCTAAATCTCTATGAGCGTGACAGAGAGACAGACGGACTAATCAATCAACCAAGCAAGCAACACTGAGCCGTTATTACATAGTGGGACTATTTTTGCTCCTGGCAATTAAGTGTTATTTCCTAACTCCTTCATTGGAAATAGAAAACGCCTATTAGCCCGTCAAATTTAGATTTTGTGTCAAATTTAGATTTTGTGCAGGGTGCGGCAAAATGATGACAGCCTAATTTCTGAAGATTCAAAAAAGTATTTATCGCAGGACTATGAAATTCATTTTTAGTAAATTTTGCATCTAGTGATGACTATTGTTTAATTAAGAGTTATGCTGTTGATCGAAATGCTGTCGTATCCCTTCATAAGAAAGGTGTGGGTAATTCGTGTGATGTAAAAGTATTTGATCTTTGTCGTGAAACGGCGAGAAAACTTGCGAGAGTTTAAATAAGCTGGAATTATTCTTAACCCCCCAAGATAAGGCAAAAAATGGTGTGTTCGAATATCGCTAATTATTCAAAACCTGCGAGAAAAGTTGAGAAGAAATTCTCGTCGCTCTGCCAGATAATTAGTTGCAGAGGCTATAAAAGATGAACATTATTTCGCTCAAGGTTCAGGGGCCCAGTCACATACAACAAATTCCCGAGGCTCAGTCACACACTCACAACAAATTCTCGAGGCTCAGGAGGCACGTCACACACAACAAGTTCTCGAGGCTCAGGAGGCCCGTCACACACTCACAACAAATTCTCGAGGCTCAGGAGGCCCATGCCCCTGAAGTCGGTGCAGGGGTCCTCACCCTGGAAGCCAACTTCCTGCCATTGTTTGCTGACGATGTTCTGAAAACAACAAATTTCTCAAGAACGCTCAAGAAATGAGCAGTGAATGAAAAATAACTCATAAATGAAAGCTACATGAAATGGCAATCTAATGACCATAACTGAATTAGAGAACCCTTCAAGGATGGAATTATTTAGGCCTAAGGCTAATTTAACTCGACACGAAAACCAAGCTGTAGCCTTACGTACGTGTGCACGTACAAGAACCTCTGCGCATAGGAACAGCAAATTGAGAAGGAAGAGGAAGAAATGATAAATTATCAGCCAAGAAGGCATTAAAATGGAAAGAAGCAAAGTAGGCATGAGAAATATTAGTTTCGAAGGCCGATCCTAAGCTGAGGTAACTTAAAAATGCCCCCTGGGGACGCTAATCCTCATAGACTAAGATAGACAAACCTAACTCGCCTAACCCTATTGCCTATTTCTTATCCTATACCTCCTGAGGGGACAGCTTCTACATAAAACCTTGAATTAGCCACACTATGCGTGTGTATTAAAAAGGTGTAATCAATTTTACCCTCATGATATTTTAATCTTTATCATGGAAATTTGTGTATTGCTACCTTGTACAGAATACATAACTTAAAGCTAAGTGCAGGAACTGACAAAGAGCTCTGTAGAGACTCTTGTTCCCTAAAGAGTTGAGTCTTTGGTGCACACGCATGCATCAAACTCTCATCCATTGTCTAGTCCCTTTCAGTAACTCAAACGTAACCAACGTTTTAGCTATCATATCATTCCCTCGAACTCGCACTCACTTTTCGACAATAGGCGGCTCATCCTGTCTTTATGCATGCCCAACCCACCTCAAGAGCTATTTATCAATCCTCCTCAATCAGACACCACTTCCATCAGAACTATTTTTCTTTGCACCTCCTAGTTGATATTTTCACACCCTGCTATTTTACTAATATCTATTTATTACCACTCCTTTTCGGTATTTTCATCATTGATCTTTTTCAACCCAGTTTCCTAATTTTTGTACTATGGATAACAATTTGAACAAACTACTTTTACAACATGATACATTGCACCCACACAAACTTACTATGCTGCAATTTATTTTTGGATCATATCATGCCGAGTACTCAACAACACCTGATCTTATCATTTCTAGTAATGTAACACACCCTAGCATTTCATGTCCACATAAAAAAAAAGGTTTATAGTTTTCAAGATCATGAGAATAGCAAGTTCTTTAGCTTCAGAAGCCTTGCTAAAGAGCACACCCATTTAAAACTTAAACATTCTCATTTCGAAACTTTCATTTAATTAAGCAGAGTGCCATCCCATGCCAATTTCCATTGCAACCATTAATGACCTCATACTAAAAACAAACCAAAAAAGTTTGAAATTTCACTTTTTTTATTGACACACAACTCACTTTCACAAAAGATTCACAATCAAAAACCAAATACACAGAGCACTTGTGCCTTCCATTTTTCCTCAGAATTACTCTCGATTTTTACATTCAAAACACACAAACAGTAATACAATTACTTTGAAGGATTTATAGAGGGTTAGAGGTTACACTGTTACCAAAAATAACAAAAAAACTCACATATACACACTCATACATTTCAATGAGTTCAAATGCACGGCAACTTTAAGAGTACAGATGCAAAATTGCTAGATGATGAGATACCTGCAAGGGAGAGTCAGGCTTCAGAGCTGACCAAAGCTTGCGGAGTTTGTCTTCCACTTGCTGGGCCCCTGTGGGCAGCACAGCAGCAGTTGAGCACTTCACCTTACAGAGCGTCTCCACCTCGCTCTGCAGCTGTTGGTAGCCCCATATGCTGCCAATGCAAGACAGCAGCTGGCCTGAGAACCTGGACCAAGCATGAGAGGTTACACAGGGCTTTATCTAGCACTTGCAGGTGGTAGTGTATCTTCTACCAATCCAAGTGCTGGTATTGCAATGTAAGAAGCTTTGTTACAATAAAACAGAAAAATTAGCATCACCTAGCTTATGAAAAAGAGACAAGGAATTAATGAAGGGAAACTGTGAATACATTGAAAATTGCAACATGAATTGGACAAATTCAGGACAAGCAAAAGAAGTCAGTAAGAGTGTCAAAATAAAATAATTGTAGTAACAGCCCATGATAACTATAGTGGAGATAATTTTGCAAGATGTATTCCTCATTCAGATCTCTAACAATAACATTGCTACAGCAGTTCAACTTAAAATTTGTCTAAACAAGTTACACCGCATCTATGACACACCTACAAATAGAATACTGTACAGTATGAGGACCAAATTCCCTAGCTGCTGTGTATCAGCCTACTGAAAGTATAACAAAAACAACAAAGAAGTTAAGCAGCAAATTACCCCGAAAACTTTTACAAATAAGTTTGCTACTGGGAGCCATACAATACAAAGACCTACACAGCTATCAGCAGAGAGAAAGAAAGAAAGAGAATGTATAAACTCCTTTCTTGAGTGTCTGGAATACCCTGAAAATATTGTGGTCAGTTTAAACCTTAGCCTCTTGATGGCACTTACAAGGCCATGCAGCCCAGCCCTCCCACTTCAGGGCAAAATGTAAGGAACAGTTCATAGTAATCTGGATGTTGGATTTAAATAGAAAAATCTAATGTTATTAGTACTTAGCATTTGTCAAACTGTTCTTTGAATTAAAAACATTCAACAACACATTGTCATACTACCTTTCAAAGTTATTGCAAAGTGGCCCCTATTACTTACTACATCTATTTTATATTAATTTGCATGCAAAAAAGCTAAGATTTTTTCTCACAGTTTCATTTGTTTACTGATTAATTAAGGTTAGGATTTTGAACATACACACTCCAGTACCCACATAAGTATGAGTTCTAGCAAGCTGTAAGCCCTGTGAGTTACATGTGTACCAATATCATTTGACAAAATTTATTTTGTAAATGAGGGGTTGCTAAACTTCCTATCTTGATTGCAACAAAACCCTTTTTACACCTGAAATAATACAGCTCCCAACAACAAAAATGAAGCAAATTAAGAGCAACACACTAACTCACGCACATAGGGTGAAGTTTGGTATTAATTTCCTTGACTCTGACGATAGCATAAACTGCGTAGTAAGTCACGTCCGGCCGAATTTGCTGGTCTTTTGCCCTTGCCGAAAGATAGGAGCAGCACTTCTGGATTTCAGCATTGCGTGAATGTTCTAAACTGAATTCTGAAAAATAAAAATGTTGTAAGCATAAGTAGAGTGAAAGCTACCTACATTTTCCAAGATGTACCTTCAAATCATTATGGGTTTTCAGAGATTTGAAGTTACTGAATAACAAATAAGTAATATTCTCACATAAAATTTTGCATCAAGGTTTAAAACACACACATTATGGAGTGACTAAATTGATAATATCTACAACAGCACAAGGGTATTTAGGACAAGCAGGGTAATTTGAGATGGTTGTCCCACACTGCATAATGAGGACTAAGTGCATTACGTATATCCATTAGGTATAAATATGCTAGACACCTAAAAAAGAAAATGGTTATTTTGCTACTTAGTGAGGGTCAATGAGGATTCGTCATTAAAGATCCAACTGAACTCTTCCAATACTAAACTTTTTGCAGAAAAATTTTCAATAACAAAATAACATTCAAATATTTCACGTAAAACTCATTTCTTTGAGTAAGACTTACCCACTGCAGAAGACCTTTCAGCACCAGGTAATGTAGCATAACATATTCTCTGAAGCTCACAAAGCTGAGTTGATCTTCTTAACACCCACTTGACCAGAGGCCGCATCCAAAGCACCAGAGCTAACCAAACACGACTACACAATGTCTTCAACCACTCGCTTAACATCATAGAATGGTAATGCAGTATCAATGTCTGTAACTAAACATCACTTTTTCCATAGAAAATATTTTCAAGAGATACTTCCTCATAATATAAAAAATCTGTGAGCAAATAAAGATGACCAGAAAATTTTGAATTATGTAATGTATTATTATTGAATGTCAATTCATAGGTGCATGAATTGGTGTATCAAAAATTAAATATTAAACCACCCTTATGGTCTTATCTCTACCTAACACACACAAGCAACAGTTGATATAACTTCCAAAACATGTAGTTTTAATTTCTGTAGAGTGTCCATACATTGTATTAGTATTAAAACAGTTTTAAATACCAATTCACCCAACTTTTCATGTTTCAAAACTTTTCAAAAATAAGTTTTCAGAACTCAGAAAAAATTGTACTTAATGTCACCAAAGTGGAGACTTTACAATGAACAGGACGCTCTGCACCATAGGCAGTACAGAGGTTAATAATCCATCCTAAGAGATACCTATTCTAGCATACTGCCTTGTGAAAATTTTCAAGGATGCACATAAAGTAGATCTTGAAAATCATCTGCATAGCACAAATTTCTCTACTTAAGATCACTTCTTATTACCTCCACAGCCACCTATTTTCAAGCACCTAATGCCAGCCAACCTACCTGATTCTGAATCACCTGAAACTTTTGAGACCTATATTCTTAGCTGTAACATATAGACCATACATTACATTAAGAAGTGCAACACTCTTTTACATTCCTTGTACACACTAATACTGGTTTTCTCTCTGCTTTACTGCAGTACTTAAAACATCCATACTACTTACTACCCACATATTGTGACAAGCAGCCCTCATAAAATTAATTTTGCTAGTGTCTTCTTCTGCCGTGATGATCCAAGGGATCTAAGTGTCTGTGGTTCTATATTAAACCATCCAACCTGGTAACTTTTGCCACTGTCTCACCCTGCTTGCACTCTGAGTTCCTATCTTAACTTACCATGCATCCTAGGTACTTGTATTCTTTTACACTGAAGAATATTTTTCATGAAGCGAGTTCAACATAAAGGCAAGTTACAAGAAAACTTTTAAAATCATTTCAATTTCAACATTTCAAACTTTAAGCTCATTATCAATGAAGATTTGAAATGAGCATAAAAAACATTTGATAATAAAAACTAGCAATATAAAGGGTGAAATTGAATAATAAAAAAGAAAGTAAGATAACAATTAGAAGAATAATGCAAAGGGAATTAACACTTGGAAAGAGTCCAGCAATTGACTATATTCAGAGGGCATGCATTCTGCATTTCATTCAAAAATGGCTTTCAGTACAGATTCTAAGATCTGAAAATCAGAATTTTTAGACCATGTATCCAATATTTCAAATTTATCAATACTAACATGTTGATTACAAGAACTAATAGTGCAATGTAGTCTAATGGAGAATTCACAGGAGAACCAAGAAAACAATCAGTTTGATGACTTCAACCAGCACATTCAGCAATCCTTACAAAAAGTTATCAGTGGGTGGAGGCTGAGTAGGTAGAGCCCATATATTACATTGCGCACAGTGAGCAGCTTCTCCTGCTGACAGACCAGGTTGCAGATGGTCAGCAGCTCCAACCCTAATTTGCTGACTACTGACGGTCAGCAAAAAAGGGATCCTGGTCAGTTGCTGACGGTCAACAGCCATTTTGCTGACCGGTTTGAGAATGTTCAGCCCTTTTTCTTGCTGACCAGCTTGCAAACGGTTAGTAACCACTCCTGCTGACTAGCTTGCGGATGGTCAGCAGCTCCAACCCTAATTTGCTGAATGATGACCAGCTAACCATCAGCAAAAAATGGATTCCGGTCAGCAGATTGTCTGCAAGCTGGTCAGCAGGAGGTGCTAACAAAGACAAACTAGATCATTCAGCTTACCTACAAGCCATTTATTTACATTAACAGATTTAAACTTTACGAAACTGCTCCTGCAGTATTAACTTTCTTTTGTGATAACAACTTTGTCAGTCTCTTTTGACTTGACTTGATACAAGGTCCAATATTTATCAGAGCCACTATATCTGTCAATAACTTCCCTTTAAGAATCACACATATTACACACAAGGGGATCCTCTATCCATATTGGCTGTGAACTAGCTTCCTCAATAAATTTTTCAGAGTATTAGGTACTTCATGACCATGTCATATGCAATTTCCAACCAAGGAGGCTGATTGAAATTCAGAAAGTATCACTGGGCAAGCCAGTTTGTCAAAAAGAATGATACCTCATGCTTGAGAGGTCAATACAACTTACAAAAGTCTACCAAACACTACTTGTCCTTTCTTTTCATTCCACGTTCTCACAAAAAAAAATTTAATTGCATCAGTAACAGTCAAACTTCAGTATTATATCGCTCCTCATAATGTTATTGATGTTACGACTGCCGTTGACGTGTATCACGTTTAAACCAAACTTCCGTATCCGCCAAGTACTGTGATTTATTTTTGTTCATTTTAAACTCTAAGAAAATATTTGATAATTTGCGTTTCTTTAACATTTTCCATTCAATGTTTTACAAGCCAAATTAAGTAACGAATTGTAGTTAAATGGTAAGATAGAATTTAAAAACATATTCTCAAAATGCGACTCTCTTTATGAATCATTTTGTTTGCTCAGTATAATGAATACCTAAATAGGTGCATAATCCATTACCAGTATGAGCTAAAGTTCTTACTGTATAATTATAAAATACAAACTTATTGTTATCTTTCAGCTTATTGGTCCTTGAAGCTTATGTTTTGGGAAATCCGTTCATCATATTTCCTGTTTCTATTTGAAGTGATCCAGAAGGTACTCAAATACTGGAGTATCGTTCATACATACAATGCTACATACTATCCTATGTTATTCAAATGGTTTAGTTTTCATGGTATTTGTTTCAACATATTTTTAAAACCCTATTTCCTATAGTGCAGGGCTTTAATAGTCATACCTACCAAGCAATGTTCATGTCCTACGCAGCGCTCTTAATAGTTATTTTGAAACCATTTTAGAGTTGATGTGCTGAAAATTTAAAATAATGATATGCTCTTACAACCGATGCATTCGCAATGATCTAGAATCATAATACTCGAAAATACCCCCCGAGTTTTTAAGAACCGCCGTGTGTTTTCATCCGAACAGAAAAATGTTTCTTCTTACTATAAATTTAAAACAATTTTATCTGCTGATTTTCTGCTAGTTAAGACAAGTTTCTAGGAAGTCCGGCATTAGCCTAGGCCTGATTCAAGGCCTACGAACAATAGATGAACAAAAAAGGTGAAGGCTGGGAAGCCGGTAGACTTGCAAATCACTTATATATGCAAGTGATCTGTGCCTGCGGTAGGACCGCCAGTGTTGGCCAGTCAGAGAGCGACTTTGAAGTAGTGGACACGTGTGTTCGGTGGCTTCCAAGTACAAAGTGATAGAAAAGTTCACGGAATAATTCTTCCGTAGGGAACCGTACCACCGATTTTCAGCTTTCTTACTGACGAATAAAGTATAAATAGCTTGTTGCACAATTGATCTTTATTGGAATGTTCCGAAAAACAGATATATATTTCGGGTTCCTTTCATAAACGGAATAAATATATACTTTGTTCACTATTGCTAGAGGCTTTAAACTTATAGTTGATATATAACACGTTGACTCTGAAGTGGGTGGTCGTATGTGGTACACGCGATCATCTAACCTAACGTAACCAAAGCACTATCATGTATATATACAAATTTTCGAGTTCTCTTCAAATTTGTGTTCATCAATCGAATAAACTGCTTCTGATTAGATAGAAAATCAATAGAGTAACCAAATTTGTGAAACCAAAATCCTTCATTTTAAAATTCACAGTAGATATATTTGTCGGCAAGTAATTTTACCTGTGTGGAGAATCTGAGTCACCGTGTTAAAATAGTTTGTGGACTAATATTCAACGTGATTAATTCTTTTACACTATTTCAAAAATTTCCAGGAAAATGAATACCACCATATGTAGTGACACAGAAGTCTTCAATAAAAACTTTCATGCACTTACGCACCGGTAAACGGCCTGAACGTTAGTGTTTTGTGAACGTATATTCCTTTGCGAGATGGATCATCTTTAATTTAGGAAATGTTAGCTTTCTAAAATTCATAAACACCTAGTGTAGCCTAGGTTCCGCCAGCGTTAGTCAAATAAAGCCTATTTCTGGGTTCTAGTCAGAGTGTAATCATTCGGACATGGTCGCGGAAAAAACTGCGAATGCTCGTGTGTGTGGTATGCGTGTTGTAATATATCGAGATTATTTTCAATAGTCATAAGATTCGAATATATATCTGACAACATCCAGAGCTGCCACGTCACGTGTGATACGCTAGCCGGAAGGTAGCTTACTTGTAGAAGTCGTATAGTCACAACATTTACTGGCGAGGTGTGTGTATATAGGTATCGTGAGTACCCCTACGCCTAATTCTCTATCTATTCTACTAAAGCGATTCTAATCTGTGCTTGTCTAATATCCTCTAAGTTCCTTGTTCCTTTTTATATTTTTATCCTTTTTATTTTCAAGGATTCGTACGAGTCTTTTGTCTCAGCATTATATTTCAAATTATTCAGCTCTTATGGCTGTTTTCTTTGTACGTAGAGTAAAAAGCGAGTTCGTTTTATTTTAGTTAGTTACATGCCATGCTTGTATGCCATATTGCAGATACGGTTGTATTAACGATGTGTAAATTATTTTTAATGCTTCTACAGGTAACATATTTTTGACTTTGTTGAGAATCCCCAGGGATTTCGAAACCGTAGAGCAGATGTATGGTTTATGCTCTTTAAGGATCAAATTTTTATCGATAATAATTCCCAGAAATTTTGATCAATTAGTTTCTTCAATCTGCCTATCACCGATTTTGGGGCACGAAAGATTTGCATTCCGTTAACACTTAGTTTTGTCTTTAACACGTTGACTCCGATACTCCACACAGGTGGCCGACAAATATCGCTACCGTGATTTTAAAAATGAAGGATTTTAGTTTCACAAATTTGGTTACTCTATTAATATTCTTTCTAATCAGAAGAAGCTTATTCGATTGATGAATACAAATTTGAAGAAAACTCTGAAATTTCTTTTATAAATAATAGTGCTTTGGTTACATTAGGTTAGGTTAGATGATCGCGTGTACCATACATGACCCACTTCGGAGTCAACGTGTTAAGGCACATTTTATTTGAGTTAAGCCACATTGAAACCTTGTGTAGCTCTTCATTTATTTTATTTGCAATTGCAACATTTGGAACATAGTTTTCATAGGGAATAGCTACAGAAAGAGTGCTATCATCAGCGAAAACTATAAATTTGAAGAATGAGGTAGATTCAACAATATCATTGATAAATACCAGAAACATGAGGGGTCCCAAGACAGACCCTTGGGGTACTCCATGACTATTCTTCTCGAGGTACAATTGAGCTTCACCGATTGTAACATATTGTTTACCATTAGTTAGGTACAATCTAAATGAATTATGAGCAGGCCTTCCGATTTTAATTCTAAAATCATTCTAATTTTTCTCAGATTCAGTACTCGGTTAAATCATTTATATGTAACATGTTTCTTGCAAAAAAAATAACATTTCATAAATTTCCTCCGGTATCGTTTTGTGAAAGTCCTGCTCTTGTTTGCGAACGAAATTTGTGACTACACTTATTCACACGATTTCGAGTTGGTAAATTTTTTAGCGGCAAGTTTTTATGTGAATTATTTGTCTTCACATGATTTACATTGAATAATCACAATGGATTGATCTAATACATTTGATTTCAGATTACACATTTGAGGAAACTGCAAACTATACATACACTCTGAACCCTCGCGACATCGAAGTCACCAATAAGCAAGTTCGTAGCATGGCCTCGAAGTCTACGGATGGAAGATTGGGAATGTGGGGACCGCATTAACCGAAGACCCACAAGGCCATGAACTTGGTGGTTTTAAAAGTGATGTGATCCCCCCCTGTCACTTCACATGTGAACTATCTTTCAGAAGGACCATCACGGGAGGAAGAAGTAGATTTGTCAATGAAGATAATTACATTGAATACACCAGACTCC
>VOMN01128324.1:0-21036 GCA_014899125.1 Orchestia grillus
TTATAAGGTATCTCTCCCTTCTTCGCTGGAGAGAATACATTAATCGTCAATTCACTTATTATAATTTCGATGAGTGCTAGTATTCATACAGTGGACTTTTTCTTGACAGAAAGCGCCACAAAAAGAGCTAGACGGAGCAGCTCAAGGAGGTGGAGTACAAAACGAGACACGGTGAACAGCCCGCGCTGCCGCCGGGAAGGAAACACGCCAGCGCTTACGCGCGATGAGAAATCGCAGACAGAGCAGTGCACGTCAAGCTCAGGCCTACAACAGACGCCTAAATTTAGCACGATGTCTCCAGCAGAGTCCGGACGGCTAGGCTAGACATCACAAGCGCCACGCGGACTCCTGCAACGCGACAACGGATCGAGATGCCCTGTCCCACCGCTAGCTGAGCAAACCTCAAGTCGAACACTGCAAGGCTTTTTACACACAATAGCTTAAAAAGAATCGCGGGTGTCGCACTTGGAATGTTCTATGAATTTGCACCTTTTGTTATAAAACCTCATTTAAACACTACTCGTAGCTTGGGACAGTTTGTGATGAACACGCTTCAAATGACACACAAATTCGGAAAAAGTGAAAGCTAAATCGAGCTACAAGGAGGTGAGCACGCCCATTTATCAAAATGTTTTCTTCTTGTTCCAAACTAGCCGAAAATATTGGCAAACAAAGGTTTTATTGAAACCTTTCGACACGAGACCGATGTTACACTAACGACACGTAAAATATTAGAACTTAAGGGTAATCAGATTAGATTATTGGTTAGTTTAAAACTCTCTATCCACACGAAATCTGATCCAAAGACAGGGGAAAGAAGAGGCCATTTAGTAAGGTCTGTGAATACATGAAATCAGAGAAGGCGTGCACATAGAAAGAAGCGAAGTGAGCACGCAAGATAGAAACCAGCCCCGAAGGTTTAGCTGAAGCTGATTTGAGGCTAATCTTAAGTTATTAGTACAGTTCCCTTAAAAAAACAGTAAACAGAAACGTATTTATTAATGTTATGTTATTTCCCATCATTTATATTAACTCTATACTAATTACCAAAATTTAATTAAATCTCATACTTTTGTTCCGCTGCGATCAATTTTGCATTCATCATGTATTTTTCAAGTTTCGTAACAGAGCAAAATTTGCAAGAATATCTCTCAAAATCTTCGCTCTGTCAATACAGCGCTGAACTCTTTTCAAAGAGCGTTTTCCTCAACCTCAGATTTTCTTACAATGAAATTTACTTAACACTTTCTTCAAACTAACCTCTACGCGTGTACTAAACTTCAAAAACAAATTTACCACAGCTCTAGTGTTGTGAAATTACCACAGCAAAGTTTTGATTAAGAACGCATCGCTTAGCTCAACCAAACTTATCGAAGGTCCAGTCATACTTCAACACGAAAGACGACAGCGAAAATAACCCTCCACGGAGTTCAAATTGGTGCGCTTTTACAGAATTAGTTTAACGTATCCTACACAAAGCTTAAACCGCATGAAGACTGAACATCAACTTTGAATTCCGAAACACTTTCTCCTCAAGACTGGGGAATATTTCATCCAGCAGCGTTTCAGCCCAGCAGACGATTATGAAATCAGTTCACAAGTCTAGCCTTCATCACCATCAGGTCCAAGCGACACTAACTAACTGAAAGCAAAACTGAACAAAACAATGAGTCACTGCCTTAACTTCTATAATTTAATCACAACACCCGATTATAAACGTAGTCGTACTCTTCGGTATAGAAGAATCTAAGTGAAAAATAAATCCTTATCTCCAACGAAAGACTGTCACTCTTACAACCCGCACAAAATCGGACCGGAAATGATTGACCAGAGATAAAAACGATCAGAAGAACAACCAAGAAAATCGCTGGTATATAAATACCCTTAGTCATAACGAATACGCACAAATTGAAAAATTAATATGTATCCATATGCCTTCGTTCACGGTATATTGATAAAAACTTTTAACACTTTGGTCAATCGCCGTACGCGTTTGGACAGTGTTTAGGAAGCGGCGGGTAGGATATTAAGGAGACGAAAAATTCGAGAATGGAATAGCCAGCTGAAATGTTAAAAAATATTCACATAGGTCGGTTTCATTAAAGATAATTTTTTCCTATCTCCTCAACGCCAAGGGACAAAAAGTAGACCAACGAAAGTATTATGTCCACCGAAGTGCTAATGCCACAAAGTGTTGCTAATTTTGGAGCAAAGTGTCAGAGTTATATCACCACAGAGGAATTGATTAACAAGGTTAGCCGAGGAGGCCTGGCACCATGACATTAGTACTGAGAAGATTATTAACAAGGTTAACCGAAGAGAGCTGACAAATCGCATTATCACAGCGGAGATTATTGACAAGCTTATTAACCGACGAGGTCCTGTCACTATCAGCCAACAATATCAGCTGGACGCATGAATCGAGTGTATTCCGGAAGGGCGCCAAGTCCACAGCGTACTGTGAAGAACAATGTCCTGCTTGGAAGGCATGCCTCAAGGTCTCTGATAACAGAACTGTCGAATGAATACATATTACGAATTGAGCTGAAGGTAAAAAAAACTCGTCTCTCGATTGGCGGACTGAACACCGAAATCACGAACTAACTTGAATGAATTGAGGCCCTCCAAGTCAAGAGGCAAAAAAAAAGGTTCAACGCAACAGCTACAAGAGAGTAGGCGTCGCCCAGCACGAATAGCACTCACTGACCAGGACATGAACAGCGCGGAAGGCGTCACTGATTTACCGCTTCAGAGATAAAATTTCGCACCAAAAGCTTATCATGCAGCAATCTAACCCTAAATAATCAGTAAGGCTTGGCAAATATTTAGAATAGAATCGAAATCGTAATAATGCTAATGAGAACTTTTTAATACTACACATCACGAGAGAATGTGAAATAATAATAAGGTAAGTTTGAGGACAAGATCTCATTAGCAAATGAAGAATACATCGAGGCACTCAATAACGACGGATGATACTGACTTCCTGCGCGGTCGGAAATAAATTCGTCACTGGCCTGACTCACACGTGACACCAATAGCTACATCATAACGGAGGCGTCACGCAGGCCCACATTCAGTGGACCAATGGCGAGAAGACAGATTACCATTCCCCACTTAAAAATGCTCCAAGGTTAATGGCATGTACTCTCATGAAAGCGATGTGTACGAGCTGCTGCTGCGACGCAAAATAACTTCAGACGCCTCCGATCCCCCCCACAACGACATAAGCCACGCTAAAGTAAAAGACTTTTTCGATCAAGTGCTGTAAGACAGTTTCGATGCTGTGCGAAGACGTCGTGAGCTATACCTTGAGACAAAAACAGTAAGCGTGAATTTACTACTAAATGAAGACACATTACTGTTTCCTGGAAAACATGTAAATTCAGATGCCATTAGCAATCTAGGGTGGCATAAAAAAAACTCTAGTTCAATTTGATATCTACATGTTTCGAAATTAGTAAATACTGCACTCTTACCCACAGGAGTTCTGTGCCTTTGAACGAATCAGCAGCACAATCTACGTCGAACGAACTATGTACAGAACGTTTGTGTCCCTGGAATTCACAAGATTCGCCTAAACTTTAGACGAATTCCAACATGGAATTCACGGTCTTCAAAAAAATAGCCAGTATCACTAGTTTGACTACACGATGAAGCTGAGTGTATCAATTGATATTTCATAACTGGCAGTAAAACATGCCCACACAAACTGTAACTGGAAGGGACTGAGACACATCTTCACCACGGCATGTCTTGACGGAAACTGACTCACTATCTCCACACTCCGAAGTGCGGACGAGTTTATCGCCGTACTGGCCAAGCAGGTACCCACGTGACCGACCGCGACGCACAACATGTTAGAACAGGTGCAGCTTTGTACCTCCCTTGTCTCACGGACTCGTATTTTTTTCATGAAAACAATGACACTCTTTACAAAGCTTACCTCATTTAGAATTTTAGTCAGGAACAGTTTGAGAAAATTGGGTCGGAGCTACGTATTGCGCGAATATTACCTATGAAGAACTCAAAACACTCCCATTTGTGGAATGGAAATTACTCACGGAATTTGCCATGCAGCCACATTCAGAAATGGCAACGTAAAATTGGTGATCGATCAGTGGAACACGTTTTCAAATTCCCAAAAATCACACATAACTTTCAAAATGCTCAATTTTTAAACTGAGGCAAGCAAATTTTATTACTGACAAGAGCAATTTCGAATAATGTTTAACACAATGGTAGTTCTTTTCGACAACTAAATATAATTCTAGCTTCAACAAGGGATCGATGGCAGAGAAGCTACAGTAAATTTAGAGCTTGGTATAATCCAGTTACAGATTTCGGTAATAAACCAATACAAAATGAAACGCAAAAATATGAAATAGTTTAACAATATCGTTAGCTCCCGACATGGGAATTTTAGCCGGGACACTCAGCTCAGAGGAAGTAAAACAAACATTTGCAATAAATTCCCAAACATGTTTAATATGGCCTCACTATGACCTGCGTACAGTACTGTGTTTCATAGTTGCGCGTTTAGTGGTATCTCATTACCTAAATGATCATATTTACACCTATGTTACAAGAAGCTAACAAAATTTATGTTCTCAAAACAATTAAAGCATACTTACATAAGCATTAGGTAGTTCTAGAAATGATAGTCATATTAGAAGTCCTGTTCTGAAACATGAACTTACCATGACATGTTCATTGTATTTTAGGCAAGCTTCAACATGCACAAAGATGTGATCTTCAATGGCGTTTTACTTATTTCCTTCGCCAAATATTCAAGTGCGTCAGCCAAATATTATTTGGACTATTCAAAAATAAAAAATTCATTTACTTTTCTTGAAAGAGTTCAAGCTTGCTACGCTTTCCAAACATCTGCCAATATCACCGCACGTGGTTCATTTGGTAAACGGATACAAATTTCAAATAATATAGCACCGATTTCAACAAAGAATCGGCATCGGCAAGAACATAAAAATCGGCATCAGTAACCATTTTAGAATCGGAACATCACTCTACTACTAGTATTACTTTTGATATTATTTTACTCATTACCTAATCGTCAGTGCAACGTCTGATGTGATTCTAACAGCGAAGCTCAGTACCTTTATTAGTCTCAATTTCAGTATCAGTTCCAACTTTAGTTCTAGTTATTATTTCTTAAGTTTACCCACTACATCCACCTCAGGCGATCTCAGCCAAGAGGTTAGCGTGCACAATAGCGTTGGGCAAGCTAAGGAATCCTACCCAGTACGAACATTCACAGCCGCTAGATGGGTCTCCTTTAGAGGGAGCAGTAAACAGCGAGGATCCCCTCTCGCTCGGGTAGATCAGCAGCAAAAATATGATCTACAACGAAAATTTTTAATGAATGAGCTGAAGAACTGTACTTTTGAGGGAGAATATGTCTTGTGATAAACAGACATGAAGAATATAAATAATTAAAAGGTTAACGCAGATAATAGAAGATAAACTTCTCAAACGCGCGGGCTTTACGACTCGACTCAAAACGGTCGGGAAAACAATCTTGCAAATGAACTTAAGGGCATACTAACACTGAAAGAAAAATTCACTTTTACATGATCACGAGCCTCTGAGAAGCACCATTCCAGGGGATGGTTAGCCTGAAATAAGCACTGTTGCAGAGAATCATGGTCCATAAGCACCAGAGATCCAAAAGATCACGAGGTCCGAAGCTCAAGGGCAGGTACAGGATAGCGGCTAATGCGCGCGGCTACTCAATTATTGCAGCCTCATCCATTATTACGCAGGCTCCACCATCGCAGAAATATAAGGCAGCTCCAGTTCCTACGCCGCCTCGCGCGCTCCAGCCTTCGTATACAGCGTTTTCATGTATTCATGGACAGCAGACGCCACATGAATGCCGAGGGTCGCAACTGCTCAATACATGAAATGCAAGGAGAATGTATACAAGAATCAAAACTAAAGTATTTTTCGTACTATGAGTAAAAAATATTATCAGGCCATTTAACGTTAATGAAATGATGGTGAACGTATTACCTCAGAGAATAGCCAAGTTGGACGAAAAAATTGGTCTAAATGGAAAACGACAAGCATTTTTCATGCTCACTTTGTTATCTATTGAGTAACTGGCCCAACATTCATGAGGCCGAAGTGCGACCACAGGCAGTGCATTCGCTGGAAAGAGTGCAATGTACAGAAAACGGACAATAATGGTGGTGAAGGGAATAAACTAACGGTTAATGAGTTTATCCCATTTTTACATAGGGGAAGATTAAAATATAAACAGAAGCTGTACTGCAGGCGAAAAACCAAGAGGGGCACGAGAACAGATGCTTAACTCTAAACTTCTAGTTGAGTGTGACAACGCGACGACACTCACTGCCGATGATATCAAAGAAAATTGAACTAATGAAGTTCAGGAAGGCATTATCAGGGAAGGTACACTGGACGACAAATTCATAACAAAAACAAGCACCCTTGAACAACATCATCCACGATATTACGTTTCGCTAATTTTCGTAAGGTCAAAATTCAAAGAGAAAAATTGTGAATCATAACCGGTGCGCACAACACGGATGAACAAAACTAAACGGGCCACTGCATGTCTAAGAGACATCATCACTAATTTAAATGGCTGAGAAATAGCAATTTACCTGCCGATTGAAGCATTTGAACATTAAAAAATGTCGTTAACTTTGACGTAATGTAAAATATTCGTAATAGTTATGTGGCGTCGTCAATCTATTTCACATTGCACTCAGCAGTAATACCAGGACACGAAAATTTTACAATTACACGCAACTTCTGATGTCGAGCATTTTCCACTTGATCACCGAGGAATATTTTATTTAGTATTGAAACACTGTCTGTTCTAGAAGACCTGATTGAAAACAATTGGGGCTATATGCGATGCTTCCCTTTTAAGTAAGCGAACTCTTGGACAAGGAATACTTCATCCCCGAAAGTTGAAATAGAACAGCTAAAATGAGCAGTAAAACTTTGCCGTCACCGAACACCACGTAATTTTATTATGCATTGAAAAAATTAGACAATATTCGGACAAATTGTACATGCAGAACTAAACACTGGAAACGAATCCTCTCGATCAGACTTTATTCCCCGCGACAAAAGGAGCACCTCCCGAGGAAGGTTTATGGACGCACACGTGCAGTGCTGAGGGGTTCAAAAAATGGACTCACTGAAAATCAAAACTTTCAAAATAAAAAAACAAACTAGTGTCTCGTGGAAGTGTAGTGCAAATATTAAATTAGTCGTGGGTAGGTGCATGACTGGCAATTGGCGCGCATGCACAGGTCTTTTGCTTTCAAACTATTGAATTAGAAAAAATAAGTACTTTTTTGGCCTCAATGCACATTGGCGGAATGGCGCCCTCCGAGCTTCAAAGCGCTAGGCCAGTGGCACTATCACACTAGACTGCAGCCTGGTTGGGGCGTGGGGCCATCGCTTGAACGAACCGTAATTACCTCACAGCGAACGACAGGTGAACGCTCATTATGAAACCTGAATACTCACAAAATTTGACATTTTGATTCGTGTAGTACAATTATGCCTAGGCTAGCTCAGAAGAGCAACCTCCCGCTCTAGTGTGACAATTATGACCATAATTATTCATGATCGGGTTGAAAACCTATTTACCAGGAAGTAAAGAAATGACAATCCTATCATTTTTAAACTTAGCTCACACAACTGGACCGTGGTAACGAACTCCCCTCACTCGACAGTTTTACACGCGACCCAAGCACAGGAAGCTGCACAAAGCGAGTTTCTGCCTACTCCAGCGGGCACTTTCACAGCAACAGTAACTCGCGACACAGCCTCTGTATTTGGAAATGACGAGCATCTGGTGCCGCCGAGACGCTCGTAATCAAATTAGAGTTCGTACTTTAAATTAGCACTTCTGCAAAACACGGTAGTCTGTCTTCCAAGCGTAGATTTACAGGTGAGTTCTGACTTGCTAACCTACCAAATTTAGAAGCAGATAACGTTTGTCCACGACTTTACGATGTGACGTATATCGGGTCAAATGAACTTCATCCAAACTTTAAAATTTCCATTAAATGCACGGGTTACACAATGGGCTAGTTCAAGGTACAGAGCAAATAAACATCCCTATAAAACGCTAATATTTAGAAACACGTTGGTTCCCATACGCAGAAAGTAATTGCAAAATTGAATCAATCTTACAAACGAAAGGGGAAACACAAACGAGGACAGCAGTAATGAATGGCAAACAATAAAAATAAAAATTATTCGTCAACACGTAAATAGCACGAATAAATTTTCACTTATTATAACGAAATTTGGGGACATGAGACCCCGGGCTATCAAGAAATATTCTGGAAGACGCAAATTTGCGATCACGAAAGAAAGACATCACAAAACTAACGCAAGAAAACAAGTGGAGGTCGGACTTCAGACAGAAATAGCAACATGAGCGGGTGCATCGAATCACCATATTTCATGGCGAAGATCAAACAAGCGAAGATGGCGGGAAGCCTGTACGTCACGTACAGCTTAGCCAAAGAGCACCTCATCAAGAAGATAATTCCCAACAACCATGAAGCATAACTGCCTGTACTGTCCGGCCGTCAACAGCAAAATTTACGAGCAGTAAGTCTTCGCTGGTTCACACCTGCACACGTGAGCGGAGGAGCCGTGATGAATGTGTGCCTGCACGCACTGACTCAACGAAATGCGTCAAGCAGGTCATGCGTGCAAGCAGACCGAGTAGCTGCAAAACAAGCCGAGCATAGGTACTTAAATAATCAATGCACTGATGAGTACGCAGCAACGAGTAAGAGAACCAAGCGTTCAACAAGATGGAAAGAAAAAATGCGTGAGTTAAAAATGAAAGGTAAATGATCAGAGAATGCGAAAATGAATTCATGAGAGATAATAATCCCATCATTGCATTGCCCTTGCAATATAAAAAATGAGGTTTTTCAGGGTACAAAGGAAGCTGCAACGTGAAAGATCATTTAGTCATCCGCGCTTTTCATTACAAGCATTTTTCCTACAGAACAAAACTGAGCGAGGAAGCAGCTGCACTTGTTATACTAATGAGATCAAGAATATGGTAGGACGTAGGCATCAAATCAAGGACACAGGAGAGCCCACCGGTCTTTTCTTTCTGACAAACAAGCCGATAAAGAAAGAGAGAGCAAACAAAGAACATGACATAAAAATATTAAGTCTCAACATAAAGCGCAAAAACTGAAGACACGTGACAAGGGACACCGGTGAGGAGAGCGTGCTTATCACCCATAAAGAATGGCAGGCTGTGAGGGTAGGAAGCCGAGGCTACAGTGAGATGCGCATCTGTCGATACTTCTTCAAAGGAAACACAAGCACGTTAATGGGTATAAAAATAGCGGCAAGCATGAGTGTGTCCAGAGGGCGCCACGTGAACGCATGACCAGCCTTGCAGTTCACAGACAAGCTTCATGAGAAAAGCAATATTAAGAGTTGAGATCGCAGGCACCTCATCACGGCGGGGGCGCACCCCGCTACGTACGAAGGAGGTGCACACAGGGGGTGATGCGGTGGTGGCGGCGGCAGGGAACGCTTGGTAACGCTCTCAAATTAACTATTTTAACCTTCAATTCTTCACCAAACATGGGACGCGTACAGAATGCTGACAAAGCACGAAAAACTGCGTCTTCGCAGTACTGAAAAAACGAAGATTGACACGCGGCAAAATTACTACCACATACACACATAATTTATTACTAGTACATGTATACTTTATGGAGTCATCACATGGACAGAAACGACGCTATGATTGAAATGCAATAAATCTTTCGGAGCAAATTCATTGACCTATAAAGTGGATAATAAGTGATACTATGAATTGTAATGTCAATTAAATTATGTAACACATACACATCAGTAATTTCCATGTTACAAAACTTGAATTAAAAAAAGTATGTACTAAATCTATCTGTAAAGTCACTCATAATTTATACAAGAATTTATGATGACCCACTCGGCGTTGGAATTCTATCAGGCATTTTTTTATAATTTAAATTTTTCATAACATGGAGAAATTCAGAGAGGGTTTAACATCATATAACGCTCAAATCTACAAGAGAAAAATTGGATAAAAGTAAAAGAAATAAATGGTGAATACTTATTTATTTTTATACAGGTATAAAAATAATAAAATTTACACGAGTTTACCATTTGCGGAACATTGTCGGGTAATGGGTTACCCCTCAAGAATTTCAAAATCGTCACTGTGGATGAACAGGAAAACATGCTTAATAAGTTCATATACCCACATTTTTAATCTTTCCTTCACTCTCACTCCATTTTAGACTTGTAATATTATCGCCTTTTCCTAGAGTGCATTACGTTGTTACGATACAATTGTGAAAACGTGTTTCAATTGGCTGTCAGAGAAGATATAATGAATTATTGTAGAGTATTAGAAAAGTTTGACACAGGAGCAACGCGATGCACATCTTGTTCAACGTCTCTCATATCCTTGACATTGAGCCTACCAGACACTGTGTTCCTACGACAACCTTCTACGCATGAGCGAATTCATTGTTAGGAATTATCTTTTTTTCATCACCAGTTCAATGATGCCAATTACTGGCAGCCTACCTTCCGGCCAGCCAGCGCACCCCCCTATCCGCCCTGTGATCACCACCACCCGACCATGACAGAACGCCTCCCTCCCGGCCAGCCGTCGTTTCCTACCACCAACACCACCATCATCATTGGACGCCACAGTTCTCCAGGACCTCCCCCCTCCCCCTGGCAGCTGCCACAGGCACGCATGGCTTTGCAGGCACAATGGCAGCCGCACGCTGGGGTGCACATCGCAGCGCCGCTGTACACACACACGCTCAGGGGTCCTTACGATGAGTCAACGACCGATCTCACCGGGGAATTTGAACGATCAAATGTGATCTTTGCCTCGCTTCGTTTTGAAACTTACCGAGCAATAATGACGGCAAGCTGGCTGAGCATGAGTGAATAAGAACACTCATATCAACTGAACTGAGTGTCATGTTTTAAACAATGAAGAAAATACTTCCTGAATACGCGAGCTCAAAATAAAATGAGTAATTTTACTTTACAGTCCAGATTGTTCTTCATCAGCACGCACTTAGGTCTTTAGCAGTACGTCACTTTTTTCTGTGATGTAGAAGGTTTGATCTAAATCAAGTCAATACGGACACTAAACTGTTTACGCTATTAGTAAACAGGATATAAATTTGTTTCCTTTAAATAAACAGGCCTTTATCTAGAAAGCCACAGCGTCAACATTCTTAGGAAGGAGCCATTCCAAATAAGACAAGCAATTGCCTCAGGCATTGGCACATTTGGCACACCCACCACCATGGAATACCCCACGTACCACGTTGACTTGACCTAGAGGCCAATAAGACCCACTAGGAGCGGGCCATTTCGAACAGAAGAGCCCAGAAAAGCTGGAGGGACACCCAGTAAATCCCAGGACAACACCGTATCCTGTATACGGACGAGCTTCATTATATAGGGCCGGGCACAAAGAGTTGAGCTGTCAGGGTAAAGCGAGAGAGGCGGCTCGCAGGATGCATGAGGCTCGTTCCAATTGCAAGGAAATTGCACGTTTGCAAGCAAATTGCTTTCTATCAGCGAGGAATTTATGAACGATATGCGCTGCCATCGCGAAACTCCACTGAGAATTGCCAGTAAACTGAGCACCAAGGCAAGCCGAACACACGATGCAGGTTGTGAGGCCTTCTATGGTCATGGCAGGAAGGAAGTACGCCTAAATTGAACGTACTCCACAGGCTGCATGATCGAGGCCAAAAAAACAACACGTGCACTATTAGAATGATTTTGGCATTGTTTTTCTATCTGAAATTGCTGCAGTGCCCTGCGACGCCTTCTAATGAAGCGTTTGGCCCGCATACAACGAGCTTTTACCCGTTCCATGCGCCTCATTTACGCCGTAAATGAAGTACTGTCAGACGAGAGGGTTGAGAGATTACAGAATTTTAGAAGAATGCGTTTACCGAACTTAAATCAACGTTTGGATGAAACATGCACTCGCCAGTCACAAGAGAAAAAGGAGCCGTCAGAAAAACATTGCTATTAAGAGATTTATAAAAACTTATCACCACCTACAACATCCGATTGAAGAGAGTTTTAATTCTGAGGTGGAGTGTATCAACGAGAAGAATGAAGGAATGCAACAGATAAAATAAGCTTGAATACTAAGCCTACGATAACTGCACCTATTGCTTCTCAGATGAACCTCGCAGAGCACGTCGTCCTTCAGTATTCTCTCGTAGCGCATATCATGACGAATTTTATTTCATGGAAACAACGCAACATCGCACCCACTCTTAAATAATATCACTGGCGATTTAGCGAGAACAATAAGACAGAACAAAGCAAAATCATGACCATATTCCTGATCAATCAAATAGTATTCAATTCTATAGTGAGTCTTCCTTCCACTGAGAGAAGGACAGAAACAAGACAAGTGATCGTATCCAGACTACGTAGTAATCAGGACTACGAGGGAGCGGCACTGGGCACTTGTTTCGAGAGATAACATGCTAATTAACATACGTACAATATCAGTACCTCTCACTACGGCAGAGAGCTTCACTACATTCCTACGTAGTACAATTGCACGGCATTTGTGATAAAAAATAATCAGGTATTTCTGCTCATGCGTACAGGTCACAGAACATCACAACAAAAAGAAAACGAAAACTCGATACCACGATGCTGCGTGCAATTAACGCACGAATATCATAAAAGTTTATTCTGACTACAGAGAGGATGAAGTAGTACAACCGATGTTAAATTCTCAAATCATGTGTATTCCGAAGTTTTCTGACATTCAAACTCGCAAATTTCATTAACATAGTGGCTAGCATCGCTATTCTATTCTTCATTGTTCTTGGATCATACGTATGTTTAATTTTGATGATGGGTTATTTTTCTTGTGGAATTCTAAATTGCGATGTCGTGAACGTGCGGCGTAAAGATTTATATTTAGCCTCCAATTGACTTTAAAAGAGTGGTAGCGTGAATATTAATTAGAGGTACGAGCGGATTGAAGGCACTGGAGTTATATTGTCCTTTAATTCGTTTAATTGAGTTATCATAATGTGATTATATAGATGGTAACTTTTGTTCGCAAATGATTTCGTTGAGAAGGGATTTTCTTCGTCATGAAATTTTATGCACAAGGAGTGAAGCACGGGGAAAGTAAAAAATACACTTAATTAAAGAATTCCCAAACGATAACGGATCTAAACATATCGGTGGCGTCATATGAAGATAATGGAAGGAGATTCCTAATTGATCAACGTGCTCACATGACATGATAAAGACGTCTTAACACCAATAAATCTTACATACAACTTGAGTATTACACAACTTATCGGAGTGTACCATCGTTAATGATTACGAGACATAGACAAAAAACGGGGATTCGCTGCCGAAATGATAATTACAACTATACTAAAAGAAAAACGAAAATTACGCGTTATCCGGCTGCCAAAATACATGAAAGGGCCAAAATCTTGTAAGTTGCTCAGCCTGTCTGTCCATGATGGATTACAATGGTGGATGCAGAGAAGGATGTAGGATACCAAGCATCGAGTACCTAATGATCCGGACACGTGATGCGGGGAACAAAGGTTGGCGACCACTGGCCGGGTTTTGGAGTTCACGTGGACCCTGCTCAATGTGTTACTTGTTGGTTTCCACACTTTGAAGCGACGAAGACTCGCAGGTATTGGAGTGCCACCTCTTCTTGTAACGTTCGAAGAGGTCGTCCTTCTCTTGTGATTTGCCGTAGAAATTAGAGCGTGAATGACGGAATCCTGCCGCCACCTGCGCCTATACGCGGGCGGCTTGAGTAACGAGGGCTACCCTCACGTGTGTGTTGCTGGGGGTGGAAAGCTGAGTGTTTAGAGTGGACCCAGTTTATAAAGGGAAACCCGCGACTGGTGAGACACAGGTTACGACGAGGGTTTGAAATCGTTGCCTAATGCTGCTAAGGAAATAACGAATTTTAGATACATAAATAACACTTTAGTGTGTATTATGAGGAAGAATATTACTTCCTAATTCGTTGAAATGTAATACGGCTCACAATCATCTCGGGTATTTGCTTTCTATGCTAGCTTTCAAACATACAGATGCTGGAAGAGATTCGATGAGTCGTCGCACAGCGTTGACTAAAACTCGTGTGAAGACGCCCTTTCGTCGACCAAAGCCGTTAGTGTTTGACTCGTAACGGTTAGAAGTGCGGGCGTTCGACGGCGGAACGTAGTACATATTTTGGTGTCGTTTTAATGATAAAAAGACTGTCATATATTCTTCAGTATTTCTGAATATAGATTTTTTCTTCCCGGTTACGTACGAAGAACATAACACGTACCCGAAGGATTTTGAACGCAATGAAGCGGAGACACTGGCTCCGCAATACACATCTGAAGTGAATTACTACTTGCGATCCCTGTGCAAAAACGAGGCACACTAGCGAAAGTTCTGATCACGCAACGAACTCGTGTTCTCATAGATTGAAGTCACTTATCAGCTGCGCAGTGTCGTTAATCATGGGAAAGTTCTAAGAGTTAAATTGTTAGGTATCAGTTTTGCGTGTGCCTGCAGCGCACGAAACTAACGTGCGCGGTGGCCGTGCTATTGAAACTGCCAGAATGCGCCCCTGCCATGTCAATGACGGCACACTGTCAGAGTGCGCACCTGTCATGTCAATGACAGCACACTGTCAGAGTGCGCACCTGTCATGTCAATGACGGCACACTGTCAGAGTGCGCACCTGTCATGTCAAAGACAGCACACTGTTAGAGTGCGCACCTGTCATGTCAATGACAGCACACTGTTAGAGTGCGCACCTGCCATGTCAACGACGGCACACTCTATAAGTGCACACCTGCACCGCCAATGACAGCACACGCTATGAGTGCACACCTGCACCGCCAATTACAGCACACTATGAGTGCACACCTGCACCGCCAATTACAGCACACTCTATGAGTGCACACCTGCACCGCCAATGACAACAAAGCCGTCCAGGCGGCCGGGGGTGGCCGGCCCAAGTCGCTTGTTTGCAGAGGAGGAGGCAGCAAGTGGTGTTGGTCCGACAGACGCATCATTTATGGGCCTCGTGGGCAGCATCAATCGAGGACTCGAGATTCAGCAACAGAAGCGTCCGGATTTAATTTAGGCGAGCAAATCTTCAAGGCAGCGGCAGCGACCGCCTGGCTTCCTCGCTCCACTTGGGGAGCAGCACAAAAGCGATGGTCGTCAGCTTAGAGGCGGCCTGCCTGTTTCAAGTTGCAACCAACATCTCGCTGCACGACTACAAAGGCCGACCTCATGCATTGCTCGCTTACACACACATCTTGAATGCACGATGCCGCTCTCTTCGCCTCACCAAGCATACATTGAAACGACCTAATGTACCAGATTGTTGGCACTCGAGTGTAAAACGTTCGTCCATTTCATTCAATAGCAGTTATGGAACCTAATTCTCAGTTATATTTCAACGTTTACTCAGCATGATTTTCAATGAAACTTGGCACGAAATAATTACGAACGCAATACGCAAAACAAGATGGCGACCATTCAGAAACCCATTTGGGCAAACATAAAGCCAATATTTTGGTGAGAGAGTGTAAACGTGTCTCACAGAACAAAGATCGAGACGCAAGAGATCTCGCACGACGGCGGGCCTCTAGCGCGCAATTCTTCGAAATAATTTGCCTCAATTACTGGGAGTGTTCTGGAGTGCATGAAGCAGCCATTAGATGCCTCACTGCCTGAACAAAAAAGCACCCAATTAAGAGGATTTTCGATCGAGGCACTTACAGCTTATTAGTGCAAATTTCTTGCGTTGAACATGGTAAGTCTCGAGATACACGCTGAAGCCCCAAGGCGGTTTTTGCAGTCCACTTAGTAGCATGGATACGATAAAAAAGAGAGCATCAGCATTCCTAAATTAAGCTGCTGAAATTATGCTGCAGTACTTAGAGAAGTTCTCTTATCTTTCTACGTGAATCTAAATCATTTAAAAACATTTCTCCACAAAGACTATGCTCTACTTAGCCACGAGATGGAAGGATCAGGACAACTGACGGATTCTTCCACTCATGTAAGGTTCTACATATAAGCTTAAAGTAATGATGATGTACTTCAAAAAAGTATTCGAACGAATAAATTCTTGAAAGCCGTTTACAAATTAGATTCCGAAGCATGACTCATTTTCTTCAGCACTGATAGATAGTTCAGGTGATTAATTTCATTTTTCATTCTCTTTCCTTGAGTAGATTTCTAGAAACCGCAAAAACAGACACAAAAACACTCAGTCCCCGAGAATCCTTGATGTAAGATTGGTTTAGAATTTCGGGGCCGCAGACTGCCTAGCGAGAGCATTTGATAATGGTGAGCAGCCCTGTGCAAGAAATTATAATACCAGTTGAACAAACTAGGAACATATGACTATCACAGCAAATTGTGCGTCTCACACAGCGACCATAACGCTCTGTGAGTTGCTGGTCAGAATCCTGACTGCGGCGCAGATACGGACAATTTTTACACCATACAAGCGACAGCGGGAAAGTTCCGGAGCTTAACTTCCGATAGGCAAGTTTTAACGAGCATAGCGTCCTCTTTTCAAATATTAAAGTAATTCAGTGTTATTTCTACAAGTTAGCATGTACGAATGTACTACAGTGTGGGGCAGTATAAAAAGCGGGTTTAAAAAGGCTGCAAGAAACAGTTCCATCAATTTTTCTAAATTGTAATTTTACCAATTTCACTTGCATAGAAAAGCTTTCAAGAAATTGGAACCAATGGAAGCAGGATTCATAAATAACTCCAGTAAGACCACGTCTGTTCAAGCGTAGATATTCTTCCAGGGGAGCGTTAAAGCTCTTCATAAAATTCCGCAGCATTGTCGCTGGGATTTGAAGCAAAACACGTCGGGATCCATTCTTTCAGTCCTTCATCCATACGTGCTAGATTATCCTGATACGCACACTTCCCTTTTCGAGTAAGTAGTCTCACAAGAAAAAGTCGCACGTTGGTTTGGTGGACGGGGAGGCCATTCGATATCCCCATGTCGAAAGATCCCGTGATTTGGACATGAAGCATAAACAACATTCATGCATAATATTGCCGTGTGGGAGGTTACTCAGCCTGGTTGAGAATAAATGCCTCCTCGTTTATTTCGTACAGCGCAAGTTGTGTAGCAGAAAAGTTTTCAACATGTCTGCATATCTCTCTGAAGTCACTGTCACAGCATTGTCTAGGTCACTGCTACTCCAAGGGGTGGTCCGCGGCCCGGTGCCAGTAATGAGTCTTCAGCTACCAGTATCGTATGATACCTGACGAAGACGTACCGCACCACACAATAACTTTTATCGGATGGAGAGGTTGGTGGTGCAGTCTTCTAGGTTTCGTTCCATTAATTTTTTGGATTGCTCAGATTGTTGACGTAACCACGCAAATGGAAATGGGTGTGGCCACTCATCCATAAATTGTTTGAGATGTTTTCGTCTTCATTAATCAAATTCAATTTTCACCCCCAGAACTGTCTCTGACTCATGCAATATGTTTCTTGAAGAAACTGCACAATTTGAACAGCGTAAGCATGATGGTGTAGATACTAAATAGTCGCGTAAAATTTGTCTGTTCAGTTGGATATCGCAAGTGTAGTTCCACGACGGCGAGCTCAGCGATGCGGGCTTCTTTCGGGTTTTCGGGATTGCAACGTTTCGCGAGGACGCACTGTCTTTGGTTTCCTAGACTTCTTCTTTGTCGTAGTGAAAGTTTCTTCAAAGTTCTCAACATACTTTTCAATCGCACAGACAGACGGCATCGGTCGATTCCGATTAAATTGAAAAGTGGGTGCGAAAACCACGATGTGCTTGCACGTAACTACAGCTTTGATAAAACTGCGTGCGTGCGTTCACAGGTCAATAATAGATAAAAATGCAGTTCTACAACCATTAATGTCGGACATGGTCAACCAATATAATTTTACCATTCCTTCAAAAAGACCAGAGAAAATGGCTTGAGAAAAACAACAGCGCAAACTCGATGTGCGGTGAAAACGGCATGCAAGAGTATGTATGAAGAACAGAACACAAATGATTTGCGTGAAACTCAATTTTCAGGTCGCCCCTCCGTGGTGAGCACAGCAGCTGTGGTTCCCAAAGAAATAGAAAAAATTCACTAACAGAACTCGAATATAATCATTACATTGACACCATTGCGGAAATTTCGATGATGACGTTCTTCCATGTTTGAAAATATAAATATACGTCACTATTTTTCTTCGCACACCTGGTGCACGGATTCCGACTACACGGGGGTAATATCCAAGTAACATGTTTCTAAAACGTGCCCGAGTGCACAGAAAAGTTTAAAATCTACATAGAGAAGTAAAATGAGACCAAAAAGCAAGAACAAACAACATACATGCATTAACATGTCGAACACATGCGAGAGACCTTAATTCTACTTAGTTCTCAACACTTCAACGTAACAGCACGCAACGTTAAAGTCGGTAAAATAAATACAGCCCGGAGCCAATGAAGACGCCGCACGAGCCACTATCATCCAGATTTGAAAAAGATTGCGACTCTCAAGACTGCTTCTGTGCCCCAACTGCATGCAAACCGCTGAAGTTTGGACAGTCGTGCGCAGCACGTACGCGGTGCTGTAAACCAATAAAGGCATTCGCAGTGGAACGAACATGGCGGCATTACGATACGGCGACCGTTAACAATTGGATTTTGGTACAGCGTGTAGTGATTTCTGCAAAAAATCCAAACCAGGGGAATTCAAAACTTCTACAACTGTCGAAACATTCATGTTAATCTGATATGAACGATGTAGCACTAGCACGCTAACAACACAGATGAGTACAATTCGCCACGGTCGACCCTGAAATGAAGCCTACACTCGTCATACCAACACAGCAATCTAATCTGAACTACTCCGGATACAACTGGTGAAGAATTCAATTGAAGATACGACTGATTTTAATTAATTGCTTTCGTTGCGTAAGACACCACAAATATTTTGAAGAAAGTATCGCATAAAACTATCACAGAACAATGAATAAAATGTGTTCTTTCCATTTATCCAAGTGTAATTTCGCTTCATACAAGGTCCTGCGAATTATGGAGTGAGGCGCCATAATTCATCAATTTATTACGATGATACGCGAGCAACTTTAAAACTGGTTATCCCAGTGATATCACCTCAAATTAGAGAGAAATTGCTCCCCCCCCCCATCGAAGTGACACAGATGGGGTGGGTGTCGCCGCGCTTCTTAATGACGCAAGTTGTTCATTAGAAAAATGAGTGCCATCATTAGGAGATACTTGCTACCGCAGCACAACTGCAGCGCAGGTCCACAACCACCGCAGCGGCCACTCAACGACAGGGCTGTGCGAGGGAATACGAGTGTTGCAGCAATATAGAACACTTGGACGGTTTAACCGTCACAAAAATTGGCGTTAGCATACTTTAATACCCACGCAACTCGCCGTGCGCTCGCCAAGTTCAACCATTTATATACTAATGGAAGGGGATTTAACTTGTTTCCAGAATTTTAAGCCAAGCTATGCAATCGCCTTTAAAAAAGCTGAAATAGAAAAATGCTTGTTAAATGAGTTGCTGGCACGAACTGCCATCATAAATAAATAAATAAAAAAACTCGAAAGGGTCATTTGAACCTGACCCCGTCATCGCTCGAGGCGACACAGTAGCGGCACCAGCAAAGCTGTCTGCTACGCTACGCCTGCAAATGTCCCTAATAATAACCTTGAAATTTACAGAAAAATACATCACTGTTAGTCTTGCTGAAATGGAGCTTCACGAACAGATACCATGCCAAACTTCGACTCAGCTAACACAGCACATAAACTATAAAATTCCAGTGCCGAGGCATCATCAATACGATAGCTTTGCTCAGGGCTTTTCAAAGAAAAATAATTTGGCGCTCCATTTCATCGTCAAGCGAGGTGAATTTTTGCAGATAATTCAACAAATGAATTTTGCAGATCACTTTAAAAATAACATCCATCGTTGTAATAATGTTGTAAATAATTTTACAACGACCGAACTTTTTTACAATAAGGTTACGTTTAGCTTTGCACGAAAAAATAGCACCATTCTTTCATGCATGTTTACAATCAGACACCATTTGCCTTTTTGCAAACAACTGGCAGCATCCTTATGAAATGGGACCGTATGGTTCTTCTGGTCCACCAAGAGTCCTAATGAGCAACGCACAACCGCGTCAGCACCTGCGGCCTGCGCTGGAGCCGAGCGCCAGGCGAGAAGGGATGACAGCGGAGCGTAGGGAGCGACAGGCAATCCAAGCTATAGGGTCGTGAGCGCTGGACGGGAGATTGTCTGAGGTTATTACACCGAGGTTAAGGAGCACTAACACTCGTGTCAGGGCAATGGCTGCGGCTGTGTACAGCCCTGCAGCTCTAGTAGCTCCGTCGTAAACTGGGTAGTCACGTAATTGAACTTCTCGACGGCTTGTGTGTGCCACGTACCTACAGGCACCTTTCAAAGCAAATAATCGACCCAAGAGTCACATTCATGGAGTACGTCCGTGCACATTGTAACGCGTGGTAGCTCGAACATTGACGAGTATTCTTCAAATTTTGGAGGCAAGCAATGTTACTTTGCAATTTTAGCATTTGACAACATAATCCGTAATAAAAAACGTGCACTGAAGAAACAAGCGCTTTCCACTGCACCTTCGCTGCATTTTGTATCTTAACTTGGACTGAGAATTCTACGCCACCCTACAGTCACGCTTGTACTCTTCAACAAGACTTGGGAGTACGCATCAGAGTGGGAGATACTGCCAGTGCTCGCTTCACGGAATGCCCATTGCACTTTAACACCAAGTCTGCTACAATTGTGCAATACGCCGCGTCTACGCTATCAAACTCTTCGTCAATCACGAACACACCAAACGCAAACAAAAACACAAACTCTTCT
>VOMN01128329.1:0-16798 GCA_014899125.1 Orchestia grillus
AAATTCAGCGGAATATTCATCAAATGAGTAGGCATCACAACAGCAGTGCTTCAGTATAAAAACTGGGAAAGTTAATGAGTCCAATACATTTTGAAATTTAGTTGATTTCCTGCGGGTCTTAGTGCAGTCTTAAGAAATCTAAACATTCCTGCGTGGTGCGACCATGTGATTCGAAAACCAAAGGGCAATCAGGCTAATGGAGGAGCGCCCTTGCCTCGTTTACATAACTCGAATAAAATTTAGTAAATTTGTACTGTGGCTCATTTAAACCGAGTGAAATTTTAATGAAAGTGGTTGGCCACATGTACGTAAATCGAGTGAAATATTTGATACGGTAGTTCATCACTCATTCAAATTAGGTAACATTCGATTGGAGGTAGTATTCATGTCTTTACCTAGATTGGTACTGGAATAATGGTAGCGTATTCTTTGTAAAATTGATAATGGGTTGACTTGTTCACGCAGCAGGAACACCTGTGGAGATTATTCTAAATTTCAAGCATATTTGCTTGGTTGAAGTTTTCGTGTTCTTCACTCATTTAATTTTACTCAAGTTGCGAGCGTCGGTGCTGGCTGCTGACCGAGGCTGCGACGTATTCTTGCCTGGTTTGTCTGGCTGCAGAAGCTCTCGATCTCGTCGCAGCGAAGAGTTTTCCTAAAGCGAAGTTCGAGGCGAAGTTTAGCCGGCGCCGGGCCCCGCTCGCGAGCCCGAATTAATAGCGCGCTTCTTCCGTCTTGTTGCCGGAGTCACTGCACCATCAATCTCCAGCTGGCAATCGTGTATCTCCATTAATCTCCGGCACCTCTCAACCTCGCCGGCATCGCGACGACAATCTCCCACACAATTGGGAGCACATCGCGCTACGCCTGAGCACACTTGTGCTCTTGTGCTCTGTGGGGTTACTCTGCCACTCAGTCGGTCACTCGCTAGAGTAACTGCCACTCACCTGGTCACTTATTAGGGTAACTGCCACTCACCCGGTCACTTGCTAGGGTAACTGNTAACTGCCACTCACCCGGTCACTTACTAGGGTAACTGCACCAATTCATACGTCGCTCGCCACGAGAGCCCTTGAATTTCCTCTGAGCTCGTTTCTGAGACACTGAGCGCTCCAATCTGTCAGTGTGGACTGTTCGGTACTAGACGCTACCTTACGCGACAAAATTGAGGACGTGAAAGTTAGTGTTAAAATTTCTTACCTGTCCCTGTTTCAAGACGCTATGAGATACTGTATCAGGACTGCATGAATATTATATACGAATATGAGGGTATCAACATTGTATAGAGACCATATATTCTTTGGCATCAGAACTACTCGTATATGGAGACCAGCCCTTAGGAGACAGGATAGGCAGTAGGAGGCACTGTCAAGTTACCTCTGCTTTATAGAGCCTTCGGGACTTCTATCTGTCGTGCCCACTTTATTTTTTTAATTTTTACACCTTCTTCGCCATTTTTTTATGTCTTTTCTTCTTTTCATTCATGACGTGCTGTTTCTATGCGAAGGGGATCCTGTGTGGAAGCACTCCTTGTGGGTAGATGCCCCGTTTTCTATAGGCCATCCTACTTGCTGTATGGTCGCTTCTCTTCACTCTGTTTGGATCGCATTTCGCGTGGACGGGGCGCTTTAAAATGAGTAATAATCTAATTCAAACTATAGACTGTACGTGGAGCATCAGAACTCAAAGAAGACCACACAGGAGCGGGTATCAGAACTGTATTGAGACCACTTATGCCACATATTTATGAGTATCAGAACTGTAATGAGACCACGTATGCCACATATTTATGAATTTCAGAACTGTATTGAGACCACGTATGCCACATATTTATGAGTATCAGAACTGTATTGCCTACACAGTATGCCTGTATACAGTGTTGGTATAAGAAGAAGCAGGCATTAAAAAAGTTACGAGAATTCTGAGCAAAACGTGCGCGACAATTCACTGGAGGCCTTCGCTCATTGGTTCGATTGCATGCCAATGTTCCTTTCGGGGGACTCAGGCAGGACATCACCCGCCTGTATTTATTGCACCACAGGATCCCACTATTGCACAGTCAATAATGGAACGGTCAGGACTACCCATTGTGAAGCCTACGGTAGTGGTGATACTGGTTCTTTACGGGTACACTCTTCTGAGCATTCAATTAGCGATTTACCTTCATTTCCGAATACTTGTGAATCTCTGCTCTAAGTATCATGGAAAGTCTAGTAAGCGGCTGGATTTGCTGTTGATGCAGACTGATTAAAATTTAAAATCATTATGAATTTTCATAGCATCAGAATTTTGCAATCATGCATCTATTATTTTTTCCTATGCTCAAAGCCATGCGTTCGGTTTTTAAAATTTCGTAGCCTGAAACCTTCGAGTTTTCCGGAAGAAACAGACCTCGGAGTGAGCAGTATGCTACTAGAGCACTGTCACATCTTCCTCATTCAATTTTGGTAAATATGTTTTACTTGTACAGTATTTAGCTGACTTATCTATTGTTACATGGCTGCATAATATATTAAACCAAGGAAGACAGCAGGTTCTGGGAGGAATAATGTTATTATGCAAACAACATTGTAAGAAATCGATTAGCATAAACACAGCATGCGAAGATATTCTGTCCCTTTAATGTGCATAGGTTAGTATTTTTCTTCATTTACGGCAGTATTGCCTTGGTGAGAGATGAGTTACCTGCGTGAAGAGAGAAATCTTAGTTCTTTCGCTGCTGATTTACTCGCACTCGACGGAAAATGACTCTTGCGGAATGAAATTCATCTTGTTCTGGAGTACATACCATTTCTGGACTTAGAGTTTATGGTAAGCTTGTTTTCATCGGATAGAAAATTAGTGTTTGGGTAAAATTAAGTTCCTGGATTGACGTGCATCACGCAAGGAAATAGGGGACCCAGTTAACGTTCAGCGTGTCCCATAGTCCCCCATATAACGATGCTTCCAAATTATTCATGGCGTGGTCGATGCATTTATGGCAGGGTCTTAATTCCAGCGCTGGACCAACCAAGTCTTTGGGGGCGTTTCCCGACGTGCATTGGAGCAATCAATGTTGATCGGTTGTTACATCAAACATATCCGCACATGTTGCCAAATTTCATGCAGAATAATGTTCAGTCACTAATTTGAACGTGATTGTTCGTATTAGTTTCATTGTTACGCGTTTTCTACTGGTGCAATCGATATTCTCGGTGAATTTACTCATTCAGTTTAATCAGCTTTGAGTGTACCTTCAGAAAGCGCTGTGGGCGTGCCTGCCCTGAACCGAAACATTCAGCAGATCGTCCCAATAGTCTCCAGCAATTGGTATGTAGTGTACTATTTGATAAAAAGCTGAACATTTCCTGAAAGTGATTCATACCAATGTAGTAAAGTGAAGGATTGTTTGCTTGCTCATGTAAAAGTGATGACGAAATATCGATCTCAATTTGTTATTCCAACGAGTAAATCGAGCGAAGATTCCACTTACTGACATACCACTAATTGGGAGTCAATGTCTTCTCTCTTCAATTGCGCCAAAAAGCATAAATTAAGAAATTTAATATATATATATATATTGTGTTCTGCTTGATTTTGCAAATTGGTCTAATGAATGAAACATTTTAATTTTATTTTATTTTTTGTGTTTGTACAATATTAGGCTCTAACTTTTGCATCATATAAAGAAAAATTCATTTCAATGACATTGTATGTTCAGCGAGAAGTTGAACTGTTTTAACTCATTTTTCTTCAAAGTTTGTTAAATTTTAGTTCTTTAACTGTTCTGCAACATTAGGCAAAATTTCTGTAACTGTTAAAAATGGGCAGAAAATCTGGTCTTACTCAAGAAGATTGTGCTAAAGTTACCTTCATGCTTGGAACTGGCATGTTAACGCTAGAAATATCCATAATGTTGCGTCGTGATCATCGTGCAACCAAATCATTTGTGTTTTCAGATAAAATGTGTGAAAAGACCTCTGAAAGAGCGCGTTTGCGAAAGGTATCTAGAAGGAGTATTTGTAAATAAAGTTAACACCTACAAAACTCATTCTACCAGCAAGAATATTGAAGCGGCTGGAGCGCCAAAAGTTGTTATGACCACCAGGGGTAGAATACTCAATACCCTTGCCAAAGTGGGGAGTCACCAATGAGCGAAGTTGGATGGGCACAAAATTACATGGAGATCAATTTCAGCAATGTAATTTTCACTGATGAATCCCGTACAACGCTGGGTGAGCGTGATGGGTGGTCATCTGGTTGGCTGTTGATTGGTCATTCATCAGAAGTGCACATTTGTTTAGCAACAAGGAGGTGGGGAGTCATGTTTTGGGCGGGCATCTAAAAAGATGAGATAGTTCACCCTTACAAACTACCAAAATGATTTAAACTGAATTCAAATTCATGTTGTAAGCTCCTGGAGGGTATCTTTTTTTTGCTTGCTTCTTGATTAACAAATTCTGGAAGGTTTTTGATATTTCGACGGGATAATGTACCTGAACTCATATCATAAAACACAGTCAAATTGCGGATAGACCATGGGTTCAAAGCATACTTTAATGGTGTAGCCTACAAACCATCCCGATTTGGATCCCGTAGAAAACTTATGGTCCATTTTTAAGAGGACGATTTATGCTGATGGAAAGCAATACTCAGGCTTAGAAATCCTCTGAGAAGCAATTGCAAGTGCTTATTGATCAATTAAACCATCTGAGATAGAACAACTGACATCAGCAGTTGACAAACGCCTCATTAAGGTCTTAAAGAATAGAGGAAACCATGACTGCTCATAGCCTGCATTAAAAGTCTTGGTTGATTTGTCATTCAATTCTTATAACTTGTCGTGCTCTGTTTGTCAGTACTGAAATAAGTAATTCGATCGATGAAAATACAGAACTCAAACTTTATTATTTTTTATGTTTCTCTGCATAATTTAAAGTAAACGTCAAATTAAGATGTGCATGCATAGATCATTAAAAACAGTAAATCATGTTTCACTTGAATACTCAATTGAGAAAAATCATTCGAAAATAGGATGCACAATCCTGAAACTCGTTTTTTCTTGAAATAACGCACGTACTACGAAATAGTGTCCAAAAATTACATTGCACAATCAAGAAGAACGCCCTATATTGCGTACGTGCTTAAAATACGAACGTTTCCGTACAGAAAAATCGTGCTAACTCATGAGTAAAATAATTTGCTTGTGAATAAAAATATATTTATTTCGAAGTAGGCGGGAAATGGCCGTAGAATTATTATACTCTCAGTTGAACTTGCTTTGGTAACTCTGCGTTGCAAGTAGATATCAGGACATGACGTCATAACAGAAGCTTAGGTCAGGGGCTCTGTTGAACGGTAGTTGTGTGCTTGCCTTCAACTCAAATCCTGAATTTGATCCCTGGCCATGTGCCATTGTTGGGCTTTATGAGCTAATGCAGCGCTTCCTACGGAAAATAGAATTGAATCCGACGTTTCCCACTGCACCTAGATTAGAAAATGGTCACGCACTCGGCCGTTAGTAACCGTCATCGCGCCCTGTCATTATAAGCCTTTGAAAAATCAAGGTGTTGTAATGTCAACCTGATTGGCATAAACTTTTTAAATGGATGTTGTGAATGAGCTTTTTCAATAAACCTGAAAGTTCAATGACTCTCAAATTTCTTATGGAAAGTTTTGTTGCATCAGTTGAGGAAGTGCGTAACATCTCTGAATTTGGAAAGTCACATTTCCGATCATTATTTAGGCAGATAGGAACTTTGAAGCGTAGCTTCAGATACGAGAGCACATGTTCCCATTATGAACGTACTTTCTCTCGTATTTCCTAACAGAACACGAGTGACGTTTTAGAAAATATCTACTTGACGTCTCTGAATGAAAAAAGCCTTAAAGAAGATGCAAAATGAACTACGTATGCTTTTATTGCCCAACCCTGGCCATGTTACTACCGTCGTTGCGTGACGGATGTGGGGATGTAATGCGTTGCTCCCTGGCATGTTGTATGTTCCCTATCTTTTACGTGTCAACTTTTCATTTCTATAATTGGGAAATTAAATTGAACAGAGCGTGACTCTTGAGAGTAAATAACCCGCAAATAACACACAATGCTTTAATTAGCACTTGCCCAAGCGGCAAGCCTCCGTCTACACTCGTCAGGGCCGTCAAGTATCGGCCTGGATTGACGGAATCTCAGAGGAACATTCTCAGTTTTATTTTCATATTTCTTTTGGATTTGTCCTCAAGAGAAATATCGATGTGTCTTAGATGCTAAGGCGTGACTGGACGTGCTCGTGAAGTTGAGTGTTGGTATATTTAAGTTTTTTCGAACTCTATCGTCGTTTTATCATTTATTACTTCTCTGGGTCAAGTGTTACAGTGTATCCTTACTGTAAAAAGAGCTACATGTGTTACGTAGCCGCCACTCTGCAGGTCTCTACTCCTGCTAGCCGCTCTTAGGAGGAATCCCTTCTTTTCTGCCATAGTCGGGAGAAAGTGGTGTACATGTCTCCAGATTTGATCGGTGGTATGCGAGGCAAGGATACCCAGAATTTGAAAGATGGGGCACGGGGTTAGTGTCACCAAATTTGATGGATGTGCACGTGGCTAGCGTCCTCGAATTCGATGGATGTGTACGTGGCAAGTGTCTCCAAATTTGATAGGTGAATACGTGGCAATTGTCCCGACATTTGATGTTTGTGTGCGTGGCAATTGTCCCAAGATTTGATCGATAAATTAGCTCGTATCTGCACCCTCCCTGCTTGTGGAGCGGACAAGGGGACTCCAGCATCTGCAGCTGTTCAATTTCAATTTCATCGAGTTTTATCGAGTGATTTAGTCTCTTATTTGAGTGCATTTCCGTACAGCAGATCTTCCCTTTCTTGATCACGGTGGAGATGGCACTCCCTTCTACTGTATTTCTTGTACTGTATTTCTGAATTCATTTCGTTACCTTCAAGCACCTTGCTTTTAGGTATATTCAGTGACATTTCTTGTTATTTATCAGTTTGCGTTAAAAGGTCGTCAGTATAAATAACGAATGGTATGAATTGATAATAATTCATTTCCTGACTAATGGAAAGAATCATTAAGTTGCGCAAGTATCTAGTTCAAGGAAAATGTCTCCCAGATAATATTTTGTGCAGCTCATTTTAGGTTTCAGTGTTTACCTCTGGTGAAGCGACAACTTGCAGAAAGCTGACAAGTTTCGAATGCACTCTTCATTGAATGAAAACGTAGCCATTTTTAACGGAAGTAGTTCTATTCCAAAAGTATTTCAATTGGGACTTAAACTTGGTGTAAAATTTGCATTACGATACCGCAAACGGTGAATTTGAAGTTATTCTGTGACTCCTCCGTTTGAAATTTGACAAATCCGCTGAAATATGCGCTCCATATGAGCTGCG
Source organism: Orchestia grillus (assembly GCA_014899125.1). Classification (NCBI taxonomy): domain Eukaryota; kingdom Metazoa; phylum Arthropoda; class Malacostraca; order Amphipoda; family Talitridae; genus Orchestia; species Orchestia grillus. The sequence continues at coordinate 7,383 of VOMN01128329.1, forward strand.
TTTGTCGACGCAGTAATCCTGAGCAGCGAGGCTGTCGAGAATGAGGGCTGGGATTGGGAGGCCGACGAGGCCGCGTTGCCGAATGGTTCATTTACCGCGCCGCTGACCGCCATTATTGGGGCCCCAACTTGAGCGTTCTCAACTTTGATGGACTTGATTGACGCCGAATTTTATCGAATGACAGTCGTCCAGACGAAATGTGGAATGTTATTGCTGCGATCTTTACTCGTCTCAGTCACCAGGGAACTACGTTAATGAAATTATTTCTCGTTAGGAAATCTGTAGCATTTGGCTCCTGTGGTGATGGGTGCCGGGTGTGCTTGTGTAGTTTTTGTGAGAAAGTTTTCTTAACGATTTTGTGGGCACGTTTCTCTCAGTTATCTTAGCTCAATTGAAATAGGTTCAGGCGTGTAGCATGTAAACTCATAAATGCGGTAGCGATTCTCTTCATCGATCTTAGGATTATCTGTTTATTTTATGTACTGTTCACTCGTTTAATGAGAGATCGAAAATGGTTCTAGGGGTGATAAGATCTGCCAGCGGCTTCACCTCGTTCTCTCAACATAGACTGCAAGGCACCAAACTATTGCACGCACTTTATGCATTGGTTGTATATATTTGTGCTCATATTTTAAGCTTTAGCCATGGCTTTATCTCGGTTCCGCCTCCCCGCTGCTTGTTGGGCTGCTCTCACAATCGTTCGCAGCGCGATCTTCCCGTCAATGTTGAATTCACGAGGCCTTACTGAAGGTGCGGTTTTATTGCTTGGCCACACGTCTCAAGCGCGTGTTTTATGTCTTAGTATTGTTCGATACTGTTCTTTTATTGTCCTGCACATTGATGATCTGTTGAAAAATGGAATTTCTTTGTTGGCACTCGAGTCTTTCGAACTGTCATATAAATTTAATTGCATGCATTTAACTGGCTTCTATGCTTGATGCCAAGTTTTGCCATTAATTTTATTTTAAATTCAACATTGCAGTGTTTTTTCTTATTCATCAGGAATCATCATCATGTTCCTTATTCATACTCATCACGATCCCCCTACATAAAATACGACAAAATTTGCAGAGTGGTAGTTTCTGTTTCATCTTGCACTTTCTTCGCTTTTGATCTTCGATCTTTTCTTTGGATAGCATTGCTCCCCCGAGTTACCGAGTTAGCCATGGGTGCATAGCGCTCGAGATTTTTTTTTATTGAGTAAGGATTGACTCATGGTAGTCTGACGTGGCTTTTTTTTTACCAATATTCTGGGTCGAAAGATTGTAATCTAACCCCAGGCACGGCTTACTCGCTTTATGGACAATTTCTGCAATGTTCGAGCAATAGCGCTTGTGTCAGTGATATATTGCCAGCGAAGGACCGAAAATTACCTTGGGATTATATTTAATTGAAACAGAAGCTAGGATTAGCTCAGGTTGCATCTCCTTTGTTGACTGACGACGGTATCCGTTAATTAGTTGCATCAAATAGAACTCAGAACCGATTCTGACAATAAACTTACTGATTGGTCCAGAGTTTAAATTTCAAAATGTTACGCTAATCCAACGATATCCGTAGCAGAAGAAATGAAAAATATTTTAACAAACTTTCGAATTATCCGAAAAAGTTGGTTTCCCAGGTAAAGTAAACTGAAGGCGTATATTGTTTTTGGATTCACTAAAAGTTAAACGTCCTGTTTTGAGGATACGATGTTACGTAAATTTTGGTCAGAAAAATATTTAATAGAGGAAAACTTGAACTGCGTCCTCGAAGACTGAAGTTGATTTTGAGCGGATATTTTACTGATGAGTGAAATGCATACACCAATTATTGCGTAAGGCTTCAAGTTCTTCGTTAAAAAGTGAAGCGAAATTTCCCCACGTACTTGTGACAGTGGGATGTCGTCGTGCTCTTATGATTATTGACTTCTCAATCTTATTTGTCTAAAATTATCGTTGAAGGGAATCGTTATTTCAATGGCAGACGCGAGTGAGAGCTAATGGAAAAGTAAAGTTTTGCTTGAAGAGAAAGCTTAGAATATTCCTCGTGAAGCGTGCGACGTCTACAACGATCGCAATTTTACGCCTGCAGTCCACGGCTGTCTGCTGTTTGGACGTCAGTTTTGCCGCGAGCGTTACAGCTGCCGAAGTTCACGCACTGGTTTATGTTAAAACTATTGCAGTGGGCACTTTTGATCACAAGTACTTGGGGGCCAATCAGTTCCGGGGCGTTTAGTGAATTTATTAGGTCTTGGTGCTACAGTCTGTTTTCGTAGATTGAATTTTGATGCCTTGTTATTGCTGTCGTCATACGAGTACTGTGTCTCCATGGTGAGGGCGACCGGCCTATCGCGCAGCCCATTTCGTTCTGTAGCTCGTTTTCGCCGCAGTTTTTCATTTCAGTGCCACGCGCGAGTGAGGTTTCTTTCTGTCTTTCTTTCTTTCTATCTGCTAACTGCAGCGAGCTGTGATCACGAAGACCTGCCAATTGCTCTACTTGGACTGCTACTCGAAAGAAACCCTAAGGAACTTGAAACATGATGAAAATGAGGCAGTTTTTGAATGTATGGTAAATAATTATATTAAGATTTAGACCTTCCAGAAAACGCTGGAGTATCGTCTAGTACAATGACCAACGTTTGGAGGATCGTTTCATGAAAAGGAAGATGCTGGAATGCTGCTCTCAGGTAGAAGCGTCGGCTCAGCATCGATTTTCCGCAGTTTTTGCTCACAATTATTAGCCGCAACACAATTGTGATGATCGCATGAGCACCTTTAGCTAACCAGGAGACCAGCTAATGTCACTCAAATGTTTTAAAAATCTCTTATCGGCGACGTAAATTACACTATTACTGTACATATTTACACCCAATGCGATGACAAATAGCCTAAGCTGTCAGCGCTATCGATAGTCTTAGGTAAGTCTTCAACAGCTGAGCGGACCAGTCGCTACAGGGCTATTTTCAGTTCCTGCATCCCCGTATATGTAGCCTTTAATTAGCTCCTCTGTGTGTGATCAAAACCGGAGCAAATTTTCATCATGTAGATTAAAATATTTTTAAAACTAAGTTTAATACGCGTTTCAAGCATCCACAATAGAGTTAAGGCAAGGTTTTGTGCGAGAGCTATTCAGTGGCCGCGGACGGACTCCCGCGCGCTGAAGGGCTAATGAAATTGTTTAGCTTCATCTCAATTATCTCCGGGGATGTTGCACCCATGGGTCGTCCTCTATACTGAAATAATGTTCTACTGATGGGCTGCGAACATTGACATCGCCTCGCCAAATTTAATTGGAAAAATGGAGTGTGCCTGGAGCGATGTAGCGGCGGGGGAGCGCTGTTGGCTGAGCCTCTAAGAGGCTTAGCGGCGCTGAAGGGCGCACGTCCGTGTAGCGCGCTGGTGGCCGTGTAACACGGGCCCGTATTGTGTCGTTGTGGCGGGCGGATTACGGTGTGCTGTGTAACACGGGCCCGTATTGTGCCCGTATAGTAGGCATTAGATCCATACTCTATAAGACAACCTACCTACTAATGTAACCGAACACGACTTGAGTCGGCGCTTTTTTCTGTCGCACCGCCCGCACTCTGCTGCCATGTGAGAGTTTTGACTGCAATAGTTGACTTTTAGGAAATAATTTAAATTGCAGCTGATTAAGATAGTTTTTGTTCTTTAAAGTTCATACAAATGTTCCATGCGTGATATTTTGAGCAAAGAAATATCGCAATAAGGTTATAAGCATCCGAGTGTTTGATACAATCCTTTTTGGGTAAAATCTCTCTACCTCGCTTAAACGAAAATATTTATGTCAGAATAATCCTTGTGTCATTCATTATCGATGCGGTCAAATTTGGTGGTTCTTCTCAAAGTGCCAGGCCTCAAAGTGCCAGGCCGATAAGAGAGCTGAGCTATTTAGGGAATCTCCTTTTATCTAAATCAAGCCGAATGCAGGCGTAGGGGCCATTTTCTTGAACGAGGACCTGGGATTGGAAAAGAAGTCCCCAAGACCCTCTAACGTAAGCGTTATTCTTGAATGATATCGTTTGAATGCAATAAGATCACATTATATTTTATGAACATCTATCGCAAGTTAATAAATATGTCTACTTTTTGTCGCTCGAGAAACTTGCGTCTGCAACGCCCAACTGCAGTAAAATGGCTTTCTACCGTTTTGTTTCCGCTCGTATCTGATCCAAACTTTTAGTATTTTACAAAGTTCAGAATCTCGAGACAGTATTGACTGCAAAAGTTCCACTTATTTGCATCGAACTGATTTGAAACTCGTCCCCAAAAATTGGAATGCATTCCTGCATTGGGACATTTTTGGGACACCTCCGACTCTGGTCTCGGCTTGAGGTTCCCTTCTGGTCTTCACGAGCGGCTCCACACAGCGGAGGCGAGGGAATAATAGCGGCCTGGGCTGGATCATTCCCTTCAAGTCAAAAGGTGTGAGGGGCTGAAGAAGAGTCAAAGTGTAGATTAGCTCTTTGTTCGCTCTACGAGTAGCCAGACACCGAGGAATATTTGATCTCTTTGTCGTACAGTGAGTCGGTTTTTAATAGGTCAGTATTAGCAGTTAAAGCTTGCACTAGATAGTTTCTAGCAATTCGTGTTGATTTTGTCATTGCAGGCTGAGCGAAGCGGAGACATGTTTTCAAATTAAGGCGCGGTGCATTTTGCTGACTTGCATTTCAATTTGGATATAGGAGAAGCTGTCACGCTTTACTAATTTGCATAAACAAAATAATGACTGGCATTTTCCTTCTCAAGCAGCAAGTTTAGACTGGGTACAGGCACATGATTAGCGCCCTGCAATCTTCATTCGATACGTCAGTGGCTGTGACATAATTTGTTTCCTTCTCTGAACTAGTTTTTCAACTTACTCTATAGTTTGGATAAGTTGACTTCGTTAGGTAGTAACGATCCTGCTCGTTAAAATTACGGCAAAATTTTGCTGAAATTTGAGTATCTTGGCTGCTGCTTATCTCTGCGTTCGTAAGCAGCTCCAAATAATCAATTAGGTTTTCGTTACTGTAAAGGTTCATTGCCTTCTATATATGTTATAGAAGTTCGAGCATGTGACAATTCGTTCAGTGTATACGTATCTGCAGTATTGTGTTAGCGGAATTTACTCTGGTATTTTAGTTGAGCGTGTTGGTATTCTCTAAGACGTCCCTTAAATACCGTTAAATACAGATATTGATTTCATTTGAGGCGTTGTGCAGAACACGATTCGTCGCAAATCAACGAGCGCCCACAGCACAGCTCGTTGACGAAGGCTGTGCCTCAACTGCAAACTTCACGGAATTATGAAGTTTTAATTTAGGCCGTAAATTGGTCTCTGCGTCGACGTGAAAATATGATGCATGAGCTGGGAATGTTTGGTATTACCAGGCGTGGAAGCAAGCATTCATTCCACGTGCTATATTGTTGGTTGTTCATCCATGTCTGTTGATTGCGTATTCAATTAGAGTTGAGTTGAAATGAATTTTCCTTCCAACATCACAGTGAATGCACAAATCAGCAAGGAAGACCATTTTACGAGTTTTATCCTATTCGTTCCAGTGGAAGTCTATGGATTTGATTATCTCGAATGGCGAAGTCAATGCGAACTTGGTCTGGCGAGTAAAGTTGAGTAAAAAGCCAAATATGGCAGTACCCTAAAAAATTACTTAAATTTCAATTTCTACACTGAGTAAACTTCCTTTGCTGTTTATTTTCCTGGAGTTCCAAAGTAGAAGGGTCAGTATCGCGTCCAGTATATTGTTATTTTATGGTGCTTGCTCCTCTTTGGTTGTTTTTTAGAGCCCTTATTCTCGGCCACTATTTCGTCAATAGAAACTCTGATCGCTGCGAGCTTCAGTGCCTTTGACAGGTTGTTCGTTTGTGAGATTTATGGTCCTGTCTAACAAGTGAGGCAGCGTTTCTTGCGAGTTTCATCGGTTGTTCGCATCAAAATTGGCGCGGCAGACGTCGTGTTCTTCGCCTCCGTTCGGTTCCAGTGGGATGGAAGCGGTCGGGATCACCGAACTGGTCCGTCAGATTGGCGACTTGTGTGACGACTTAAAGTCTGATCTTTATTTCACTACTCCACTGACTATCCTGGAACTGGTGTGGAAAGTTCCTTGAAAGTTTTCTGAGACCTGACGGCATGCTTATAATTCATTGAGTTTTTTATATGGATTTTTTGAGTATCGGACCCACGCCCTGATCTATATTACACACTTTGAATTTCGAGATAGAAGTTCAGTCAAAAGTTACAAATTGTAAATACACTCAGTTCGGGGAAATAGTTAAAATCGAAGGACTTACGTACTCGTGTTATCATACGAACAGTGCCCTATGAGCATTCCATTGTGTACTTCTGCTCAAACTATTTCATGTGAGACTTTTAGAATGAACTCCGTCGATTTGCAAGTAGAAGTCAGGCAGTGTTACTGAATTGAAGCGAGGTATTCTTCTGGAGCGCGCCCTGCGCACTTCGTATCTGCGAAGAAATCTCGTTAGTGTCGGGATCGAAAGTTCATTCTGGTTACAATTCTGCCCGGTAATTTCTATGTTATGAAGTTTGTCAAGGAATTTCACTCATTGCGTCGGCTAACAGACATCGCAAGTGAGGATCACATCAAATCTGATAAAAAGGCCCTGCGCTAAATTGATTGAGGCTGAAAACAATGAATCCTAAAGTGGCAAAATCACTGAAAATTGTCTATCCTTGTATCAACTTGTGTGATGTCACCAATTCAGGTGTCTTCAACATGCAACAATAAATCTATACTAAGTAAATATGGTTAATACGGTAATAGGTCACTCACGCTAACTCAGGTGATAATCTTCAAGGATATGTGAAAAAAACAAATACGAAATTTCAAAAATAAATATGCTCATTTTGCAAATAACTGTTTTTATTAAAAAAACGAATATATTTTTGTAGGTTTGAAATTGACTAATTTATATTTATTTGTGATCAGTTATATTCTGATTGGCTGCATATATGGTGCCCTGCTACGTCGTTGCCGTGCAGGTAGGAATTAGTTGCTACCTTCGCCGTGATTCGTATTCATAAAATGCTAAATTGTATGAATTAAATACTTTGTCTCGAGCATGACTGTAATCGATCTACAGCAAGACCCTGCAGCGCGTTGTGCGGTGATTATGCTCTAACAAGGTATGAGCTAGCGTTGTCTATTGCCGCAGAAGAGTTTTAACTGTTCCAGGGCACTTCTGTACGTTCCAAACATTGATTGATCATAAAGTACTCTTCTGATAGATGTCCTTTGGACGCATCATAAATTAGGCTAGTGCCCTTTTGTCCCCCGTCATTCGGCCCATGAACCAGGCATTTTCTCTTATAAAATAGGACGTGTGATGGTCATTCATCAGAGCTTCGCGTGCTCGGGGGCCGTTGCAATTCAGCCCGCGCCGCCCTTTGGTGACAGGACTTCAGAAGCCAATGTCCACGGCGGCCTTTAGAGTTTGGAATAACGGACGCCAGGGAACTTCAGAGGCGGGGCTGTTTTCCATTCGCTCTTCATTATCCACTCCTGAATTGCGTCGTGCAAGAGCCCATTCTTAAAATTCTGGGCATTAAATGCTAGAGCATGGCTAATTATCTTGGTGCAGCAGTTGCTCTTTTGCGGTATGTGCAGCTTTGAATTTTATTTTCTGAGCTCCTTTTTCCTCTGAATCCCCAATTAACGTTTGTGTTCACGCGGTACGAATCAGGTGGTCTCTAAATTTAGGCTCGTCCTGGCGAGTTTGGTTATCGTTTGTCGAAGTTTTTGCTTACTTGGAGTTACGTCAACCTGACGTGAGAACTATCACATGCCATTAATCACTCGTATAGCTTGCATACTTCTTATTGGCATTTATCACAAAAAGTCCCGCCTAAGATGGGAGTACCAATTGTTTCTGTCGCTCTAACATTTTATTACGATTATTAGCTCTGTATAAATTATGGATCCCTTGAGAATGGCCTTCAACCGTCCTCTCCGGAACTTATCAGTCATACGCGCTCGCTTACAAGGACGCAGAGTGCCCTCTTTAGATACTCTATCGTCACCTTAAGATTGCCGCGCTGCTACCTCACGTAAGGAATTAATTATACGTGATTGTTGTGCCAAAATTATCTTAATCTCGCGTTGTTTATACAAAGTTTCCCTTACACGAGTTATGAGACATCTTCCTATGGTATTTGGTTTGGTATTATTCTATGCAAATATGCACCGTCGTCTACGTCGATACATCTTCGCTTATGGTACATAGCGAGGAAAGTTTGACATCATCACCTAGTGGACAGTTGCGGGGAGAAAAAAGGTAAATTTTATAGTAACGCGTTTTATGTTTCTGATCCTCATTAGCTGCCGCCTGTCCGTCTCCAGTTGCAGGAGTCCACTGCGCTTTTTGATCGACGAGTCTTCGATTTCTAAACATAATTGTGTATTCTAATTTCTCTTTTGTTCATATGTAAGACATTGAGTCTCGTTTGAGATTCATTTTCGATTATTCAGTGTCGATCTCAGCGATTAATTTGGGGGAAAATATTCACTTCATAATTGTCTAAGCAAAACTACAACAAGACAATCGTTCGTTTCCTATCTGACGGATGGTTTTCACTAATTCTCCATGTGAAAGGTACCAAATTTGGGCCAGTACCTCAAGTTCAGCACTTAATATAATAATTTTTCAATCAAAATCTTCACTATTCGGAAAGTCTCAATCGATATTCGTTCACCGACGTGTGCAGGGCATGCGTGTGAGGGAACTTACCAGGCGAGCTAATTCCGTCATCGAGACGCAGGCCAGACGACACAGGAGACGATGGTATCCATCAATGACAAATGGCTGTGAACATGGCAAAGTTACGGGAAGTCAGAGTGCATTATTCAGGAGTGTCCTTCACTCATCAATTTGAAGTTTAACCCCATTTGAACGCGATATTGAAGTTTGTTATTCAGAACATCTGGCATTAGTACTTTTTTATATCGAGATAAAAACAATTTCTTTTCTCTCGCAGACTTTTCAGAATACTGAACTGTTATCATCAGTGCTGAAAAAATAAAGAAGTAGCATTTTGAGCGCTCGAAGCCTCCACAGTCGATCGTAACGAAACTGGAAGCACCAAATTTCGGTTTTGTGTTTTCAGAGTTTTTGAACAAAAAAATTCGTCCTCCACTTGTAGTAAAAGATGCTTGCAGAGCTTCCTTTCTTGGGCTGCTTGAGCTCAGGGTTGCTCAAGGAATTCAACGCATTGGCTCAACAATTTTGACTCCGGTTGACGCTCTTGTGTTCTATGAGAATTAATATAATATTAAGATGTAGGTTCATTTTTTTAATAGGAAGGAGCGATTCGAAGAATGCATGAAGAGTGATTGTGTCTACATTTGTATGTATGATTGCTGCACACAGTCTTATGGTGGAAGTACTACACTTCAACAG
>VOMN01128340.1:0-26458 GCA_014899125.1 Orchestia grillus
GCTAGAATGGGCGAGATTAGGTCAGCAATGGATTTTGATACTTTTACGGTAAACATTTTAATTCTTTAATTTAGCTATGGCTGTAGCATAGCTGTATTTTTTATATCTTTCTTCTGGATCCTTTTCTGAATTCTTTTTCTTCTGAATCCTTTTTCTTTTGAATCCTTTTTCTTTTGAATCCTTTTTCTTCTGGATCCTTTTTCTTCTGGATCCTTTTTCTTCTGGATCCTTTTTCTTCTGGATCCTTTTTCTTNTTTCTCTTTTAGATCTTTTTCTCTTTTAGATCTTTTTCTCTTTTAGATCTTTTTCTCTTTTAGATCTTTTTCTCTTTTAGATCTTTTTCTCTTTTAGATCTTTTTCTCTTATAGATCTTTTTCTCTTATAGTTTTTTTTTCTATTTTGAATCTTTCTTCCTTCTGGACCCCTTTTCCTTCTGGGCCCCTTTTCCTTCTGGACCCCTTCTCCTTCTGGACTCCTTTTCCTTCTGGATCCTAAATTGTTACTAAGACAAAAAAGAAGAGTGCCTCAATTAAAGAACTTGCAGAATATGCTTTGAAATTTCATAGGAGAGATTTCAGCCTTGAATTTGAAAACAGAAAAATGTCTTACAAAGTTTGAGAGCCAGCTCCTTGTGGCATTTGATGAAGATCCTGCTGTATCATGTGAAATTTTCTTTCAAGGAATTTCGAGAAGATCTTTCAGGAATGTATTGTTCATGTCGTTTAACTGTTCATCATCATCTGTAGCTTAGAGAAGTTCTAAAATTTAGTCACAGTGTCTGGTTTGACCTGATAATTGGCTCAGTTGTAGCTCATGTATTATACTCTCTACTCATTCTACGCAGTAAAATAATGACCAAGAAATTGATAAAAATGTGTTCACCAGGGACGAAAGCTGCTGGGCTGCTTTAGTATTTAATGGTTTGGAATGTGGTTCAAAACGTGTTGATTCATAGAGTAGACATAATTCTTGTCATTCTATTGGATGGAAATGCACTGAATTTATTTAAATATGAGTATACCTCAGGACTGTAATGAAGGTGTATCTCCTGATTAACGTGTTCTTACGTTCACTTACGTTTTGGTGATATTTGTACTTTTTATTGAGCTAATTGATCAATGTATCGTGCAGCTTAACCGCGTGTACTTCATTTCAACTTCGATTGTGGACTTCGTCAACAAGAAATACTCACGAGGGCCTCATCAGTTCGAGATCAAATTCTGGTCTAAAACACAGGTCAGTGTCTATACAAGAGGGTCTTGAAAGTTTCCTCTTTAACATCTTAGGCATGCAGTCTTCTTTCTTTTACCACCGTGGTGTGCAGTCTTCTTTCTTCTATTACCATGGTGTGCAGTTTTCTTTCTTCTACCACCATGGTGTGCAGTTTTCTTTCTTCTACCACCATGGTGTGCAGTCTTCTTCCTTCTACAACCATAGTTTGATGTTTTCTTTCTTCTACCACCATGGTGTGCAGTTTTCTTTCTTTTACCAACATGGTGTGCAGTCTCCTTTCTTCTACCACCATGGTGTGCAGTCTTCTTTCTTCTATGACCATAGTTTGAAGTTTTCTTTTTTCTATGACTATTGTGAGAAGTGAGTGTCTATGATTTTCAGCCAAGGTGTACAATTGTCTTCATTACGCCTGAGGTTAGCAATTGTCCTTTCTTCTATGATGAAAGCATTCTATGATCAAGGTGAGTTCTCAATTCCGACATGTTCTCAATTGTACTTGCTACTCGTACTCTGTGAAGCACGCAGTAGTATGCTATATCAAGTATTCCAATCGTTTTCTCAATAATGAGGAATTGAAATTTAAAATTTTTGTCAATGAAGTGGTTGTAAATTTGTTAGGGATCTCAGTCTCAATTTTATCTTCACATAGATCACTGGCAAAATTCTCTAGTAGGAAGCTGTTGGGAGGTACATTTGAGTAAATTATTTGTCCGACTAGATACTCAATTTTCCTTCTGACGAGCAGAATGCTGGTATTGTCTATCAGTACTCATTAGCTGACTCATCTCATATTTATACTTATACTAATGAGCTGACTCAGGGTCTTCATGTTCACTGGGAGTTGGCATAGCGTGTTTCAGTCACTGTTTTCGAGGGCTTGTTGGGGAACATTAGAAAGAGAAGATGGTTGGATCAAAATGATCTATTTCTAAATTTCAAATCCCCATAACCAGCTTTAATAAACTTGATTCTAATTAGTTTATCATATTTTTTATTTTCATTTTAATTAACTTATTGAGTACAAGGACATCAGTCATTTGACTATATAATCATTTTTTAATTTCATTCTACTCATTAGATGGATGAGTTATTTTGACCCATCCGTCCTTTAAGTGTTGAGGAAGTTTATGGAGAATTGGGAGACTTTTCTGGTTCCCTCTTTTCCTTTTTCTTTAGTGGGTGACTTTCGTTTTTCCTTCTGCCATAGTACAATAGTTTAGAATAGAACTACCAATAGTCATGACTATCGGTCGTTCAGAGTTCTTGCACGCTGTATCTCTGGAATCTCTTTGATGGAGGATCTTGAATGGAGCTTTTTTATGAAGAATCTTGTGGAAAAAGCTTCAATTAAACATTGAAGTTGCAGTAAAAATGTCATCATTGTACAGTGGTGGTGCTTGAAAGTACATAAGAACGAAAGCCTTGGGCAAAAAATACCCAGGTTGAAGTTGAGGAGCATTATTTTTTTGATAATCTTGGTGCAAGTTATTTAGATGCAGAGAGAGACGGGTCAAGAAAATTACATTACGCATTATTATATTTCTGTATTCTATAGTATTTGGCAGTGTTAAAGTAGATTTTGTCAAATAACTACATTAGTTGGATTATACCCGAGTTCAATTTTAGAATGTATTTCAGGTGACGAAGTGTAAGTGTCAGTGTTATGTCCTCAGTTTCAGTCTACTCGACAAACAATGTATAGACAGTGTGATGTAAATCGAAATGTTAATGTCGCTGTCGGACGACATAGAATGAAACGACTGGCTTGTTCATGTTGCCATTTTCTTTTCTTTTTGTTGTGAAAATGCAAAGATGTACTGCAGAATTGACCTTCAAAGAATACGTGAATTTTAATTTGATGACTTTATCATTAGACCTTATCTTTTCTTACCCTTGCTTGCTCCTCACATTTTCTGAATGGTTGTGGGAAAAGTTACATGACACTTCTTCCACATTGCTCTGGTTGCAGCTGTACTTACAGGCTACTTGGTGGAAGCTTGCTGGTGCAGCAGGAGGGGTAAACATCAGACACAGGTGTCCATTGTACATGCTACGCCCTTTATGCCCTATGAAACCAATGTGCATCACTGCAAGCAACGTTATGGGGCCTCGTGTGTATTGGTAATGGCTCTGTAGCGCAATTGAAAGTGCGCTTGCTTCCTAGTCTCAAGATTAAGAAAAACTGAAGGCTAAAAAAACTAGGCAGTGTTTATTTTTTGGAGAGAGGGCTTCAGTTTGATTGTATTCTAGTTTTCTATGGTGAACTCAATAAATGTTTTGCCTCTAAAGAGCAATGAATGGGCCATAGTCTCGCAGGCTACTGAGTTAGGTTAGCTCATCCTGTGTTATGGCGAGTCACACCCTAAAGGGGATCCCATTAACCCCATAGGTTACCCTAGCTGTAGCCTCAGGTTGTCTTTCCTGAGTTTCCCTCTCAGGAGGCCTAGGATAGGCAACAGGGTTAGGTTAGTTTAGTTTGTTTATTGTATGCTATAAGGACTCCAGGGGGGCATTGTTAGGTTACCTCAGCCATAGATGAGTCTTCCAAACCTCTCTCATGCCCTCTTTACTTCCTTCAATTTTCACACCTTCGCTTTCTCTTCTCTCTTTTCTTGCTTTTTTCATTCTTTAATTACTGTTACTGTACCCAGGGGATCCTGTGTGAGAACACACCTTGTGCATAGATTCCCCGTTTTCTATTTTCAATGCTAAATGGTTTCTTCTCTTTCGGTGGGTCATATTTTGAGTGACTGAAGTGCTGCAATCTATGTATATTACCACCACTACGTCTCCAGGGGGATTCCTTTTGTGCCCACATTGCTGCGCTTGGGTTGCGTTCTTGTGATGATCGTTCTTTGCTGCTTCTATGCTTCTTTCATATTTTGTTGTGCCCATGTATGGATTTATCATTTTACTTGACAGATACTGCACACATGTCCCGTCTTTCATCATCTAGTTGGGATTTAAATAGTAGGTTATGCTGTTCGTATGGAGGCTTAAAAACACAACTTTTCAGATGAATTACAAATTTAGAGACATTACCTTCTGCCCTGCCCACACGTTCTCTGAAAATAAACTCGCTTCAGAAACAATAATGCTCTAAAAATGGGTGAAATTAATGAACCCCAAGCAAGGCCTAGTTCCTGAGAGCAGCAGCCTAAGGCTTCGTGGTGGCTGCTGCAGGTGTCGCACGTCCACTCGTGTGTCCAGCCGGCCCAGGCTCCCCTGAGCGCGTCTATCCTGCGTACATTTGGCCTGGTCAGGTGGCAGAAATAGAGAAAGCGCAAAGGCTTCTTTATTTACAGGGACTTGAGGTCATCATCGGAAATTTTAAAGGGAAGTCCGTCTGGTGTTGGCCGTAATAACAAATCGTTTTTCTTCAAAATATGTCCAAAGGTAAAATAACTCCTTTCAAATTTCATATTCTTGATGGCAATTAGAATTGCTTATGTATACTATCACGTGCGAAGTGTCATCCATTGAGCCGGTAAGCATTCAGAGCGTGATTTAATTATACCCTCTTTGTGGGAGTCGCACTGTTGGGCATCTGCAACAGGAGGCAGTACGGCACTATTTTCGGTTTGAGATTGAAGCACTCATTTAGTACTGTTCAGCTTGTGATTCGTAATATATCTACTATTTATTTACTTAAGAATACATAAAAATATTTTAACACGAATTTTTTTTTTAACGCTAACTTTACCTAGTGTAGATGTCCCAGGTTCTGTGCCTCGGGCGTAGTGCTCTCAGAAAAGAAAAATTAAAACACTACGCCTAAAAGGCGGCACACCAGAGTGTCTGAACTGCTGTCAAGGTACTCAGGCTAGTCAAACTCACCTTTTCTTTGTACTATCTCCTACATTTTTCGTATGATAGAAAATTCACACACTTCCAGTGGCGGCTGCGATGCATGTGAGTGAGCTACCACACCCTCTGCGAGGAGGCCCTGTACTGTTGCGGCCTCTACAAACTGATAAACTAGGCATGGTGTTGATTGTAAGGCGACAGACTTCCTACTTCAGACTTTCTACTTCAAAATAAATTTTACTCAAAAGTTGACCTTTTACTCATTAAATTCTTTTGTCGCTGAAGCTATGCTTAGCTTTGCACAAAAGCAAGCTCCAGCCTCATGTACATATACAATTAGATTGCGATTAGCCTTCGACTGAAAACTCGTAGCATCCATATGGAACTGGATTTTGAAATCAAGAGAGACGGCAAAATGGTTCATATGAATCATCTCTGCCTTATTCTTGTTTCTTTCCTTTTCACCTCTTCCAGGGTCAATAAAGAGCAGAAAAGAATCTGCTCGTGTTGTTTTTCTCTCTGTGCCTTCTACATTCTAGTATTCCGGCCATATTCCATGCCTTCAGCACGTGGGCTGACCCAGTGGCTTCAAGGCAGGCTGAGAAAGCGAGATGGAAATGAGGCCAAGGAATGGGATGATGGATGCATTATAATAGCTCTCTGTCTAATGTTGTCGGATGTTTAAAAGGTAGTAAAATGCTAACTTAAAATGCTAATTTTTTTAAACTTCATTATTTTAATGTACCGCTATGAGTGGGGGTTGCTTCCATAGCAATTAAAGTTTTGTTGTTCTTATGTATGTTGAAGTACTACCATTGGGATATTCATTCAGATTTTTCTTTTAGGTTGTTCAGTGCCTGGACGACATGTCCGTGCCTCCGGTCGAGTTTGATTTTGTGCCCATTGACGAACTCAAAGAGAGCAGGTCGGATAAAGTTGGTGAGTGACTTAAAGATAAATTAGTCTCCGTAAATTTACGTGAAAAAATTATCGTGCTGAGTATTTTTGGGAGTCGTCTTTCCTTGAGGGTCGGTAGGATTCCTGAGCTCATGTCAAGTTACAAGGAACGTAGTGTAACTTCGTGGCACACACTCGTCAAATTTTGATATCTGGCGCTTACACCTTCACAATTCTTTCGTGTCACTTTTTAAAAGTATATCTGAAGCTTTCCAGCAATTCTAAAATCGATTTAAAATCAAAAGTACTTTGAACTTGGAATATAAAGAGCATTGGTTGAAATCCATTGGTCGAGCTTTTGGATTTTGTGACCAGTGAGGGCGCGTCTTTTTGGCTTATCAAGTCCCCTCAAAAAAGCCCCAAATGATATTCGTGCGCTAGCCTTGGTTGGTCAGGGCTCGTGGTGTTGGAACAACCATCTGTGTGCCACTTAAACAACGGCATCATGTCATGACTTTTACTCAGCAAACATGTGTGTAAAAGGGGTAATTTGAGTGAGTTCATGTTTATTGTACATGATTAAGAGTTTGCTCTAAAGCTGATCCAACCAGTCGAGATGGTGCATAAAATTTCGGGCTGATGGTTCGAAAAACTGTTTTGCTTGGGTATATTTTGAAAATTTTTACCTGTACACATTTCAGAGAAATAAAATTGTATTGCATAGATTCTTCAGCATTTCAGAATGAGAGATATTTATCGCCTTGAAATGCATAGTGTTTCCGAACCATCTTCTACCGCGCTGATCGGGAAAAAAAATGCGTACGTCTTTTTCACGAACGTTTGCCGAGGACCATTTATTTGCACCCGTTGATAGAAGCGTCGATGAAATGCATGGTCTCGAGCCAGTTCTTTGGTCACCTGCGCCTGCCTAATTCTTTAACACTTTACTATCCAAGCTTTCGCACTCTTTGTAGCGGAGCCGGTTTTCAAGGGAAGAAGCGATCTTTCTTTTTACTTATGACGTGCGTATCCGTCAATAGACTACATCGTCACACTGAACGTTGTATAATACTAGACCACCCGTAACCCGTTGGGTTGGGTCACTATTCTGAAGTCCTGTTAGAGCCTTTAATGATTCTTTATTATTTCCTAGCAAATATAGAAAGCCAAAGAAAATAGTTCATTTTCTTTAGTCCCAATGAACCATAACCAAAATACGATACGATAGAAAAATTTCTGTCCAATTACCGAGAGATGAGTTTTAAATTTTTGCCTCATATTACTACCATTAGTTAGTTTGAAGCTGCTAACCCTTCCATCATGGCGTCTGCACTGTCTTCTCTCTCACCCCGCCCCCTCCCCCAGACGTGGTGGGCGTGTGCACCCAGGTGTCTGAGGTGTTCACCGCCAGGAAGCGACAGACTGGCGAAGAGCTAATCAAGCGTGACCTCACCCTTGTGGACGACTCAGACACGTCGGTCAGTTGTGGTCATCATCGTACCTCTGATGAGTTTATTCTCAATATACAAAGAAGTTCTGCTCCATTCCCCAATTACACATTGGTTTCTTAATCGCAGTTCCTGCATTGTACTCTCCCGACTTCCCTCAAGCGATTAGAGCATTTCATGACAGAGTTCCGCCTTCGTGTTGTCCTGTCGAGCTCAGCCAGGGCTGCGTTGGAGCCTTGGGGGCTAATGCGCTTCATTCTCTTGTCTGTGCGCTGAGTAAACTGATCATGCCGTAGTGTGTGGCCGTAATGCGTTGGTGTTCACGAATTTGGCGCGTCTGTTAGTGGCCACTAAAAATATCAGTAAAGACATGTTTTCGTTTTCTAATTCTCTTAAACTTCATCACGTAAAGGAAGATGGGATACTTGAGTCCCAAGTTTCCGTTGGCGCTTCAGATGGCTGCTGTAAGTCTATTGAGAGTTTGGTACGAAAATTGATGACTTACGCTTAAGGTAGTAGCAACACATATGTCGCATAGTTTCGAAAAGCAGACCTCCTTATGGAGAACACTTTATTCCTTGCGTCATGAGTTCGCTAGTTGCAGCTTTCAGTCCTAATCTTACACCTTGAAACGAGCTCTGTGAAAGCTCTCGAAAGCTCGACCGATTACACAAAGTTATGTAGAATTCGTAATCAAGCTTTCACTTTAGCACCACGTAGCAGAACCGCCTGCCTCGTATCACCTGAACACATTAGCTGCATCACATGGCCCTGTTGGTGCTCAGGCTCGACACGCACGAGCTGTTGGAGAACAGCTCCCCAACAGCCATGTTTAAATTTCCTACAGGATGTTCAAAAAGTCTGCGTTATGAATTTTATTTCAGAACAAATATTTATGAGATAGTAGTAGACTTGAAAGAATATGTTTTGACTTTACAAGGCTTTAAATAACTTGATAGAAGGTGTTGAACGCGTCGTTCATCATTCGATTGTCGTCCTTAGCTGGAGGCTGCACAATGACTGAGGTGGATGGCTGACACCAGGCCGTGATGGCCTAGTTGGGGCCACGCAGGGTGACCCCTCAAGAGCCATACGATAGGCAATGGGTTGGGTTTGTCTATCGTATGCTATGGGGACTGGTGTCAGTAGGGGGCGCTGTTAGGTTACCTGAGCTATAGAGAGCCCTTCGGGACTTCTGTCTTTGGGGCCCACTTTGCTACCTCTAATTTTCACACCTTTTTCTCTATCTCATGTTTATCTTTTTTTCCTCTTTAATCTTAACTTGCTGTTTTTATGCGCAGGAAATCCAGTGCGCACCTCGTGCATAGATTCCCTGTTTTCTACAGTCCATACTAAATGGTCCTCTCTATTTCGGTGCGACGTAGTCCGAGTCACTGAAGCGCCGCAATCTTCACCACCACCACTACTGCTACTGCTACTGCTACCACCACCACCACCGCTACTGCTGCTACTACTACTTCTTCTTTTACTACTTCTACTTCTACTACTAACTTTCCTTCCCTCTCTTTGTTTCACAACCTTTTATCTCTCTTTCCCGACCTTTTCTCTCTGTTTCCCAACCCTTCCCTCTCTGTTTCCCAACCCTTCCCTCTCTGTTTCCCAACCCTTCCCTCTCTGTTACCTTACCTTTTCTCTGTGTTACCCAACTTTCCCTCTATGGTTCCCAGCCCTCCTCCTTTGCTTCCTAACTTCCCCTCTGAGTGTCCCAACCGTCTCCCGCCATACCGAGCAACGCCTGTCTCCTTAGCCTGTCTCCCCTCATCCCAAGCCACCTCTCAGGTCTGCCTCACTCTGTGGAATGAGAATGCCACGCAGTTCAGTGCGCCGAGCGACAACCCCATCATCGCCGTCAGAAAAGTCGGCTTGTCAGAGTCCAACGGCCCTCGTCGTCTCTCCTACAGGTCTTGCTCCATGCTGCTGGTGAGTATGTCAGAGTTCAACGGCCCTCGTCTCTCCTACAGGTCTTGCTCCATGGTGCTGGTGAGTATGCACTCCGTACAGGCTTGGTGACCGTCTTCATCCTGTTCACGCTCACTGTCCAGGTGGCGGCCATTTTCTGGTAGTCGACAGTGGCCGTGTGAAAGCAACAGTCACGGGGTCCACATATGTCCGCTGTCAACAGTGGCCGACGGCAGGTTAAGAAGAAAGCTTTGCTTGAGCTATTTTTGTCATTTTCCACTGAGGTCTTCCTATTCTTCAAGTAGACAACTCGCACGTTAACTCCGTTTTTTATATTAATTAGCTTCAACTTTGCATTCTTTCATTTCTGGAATCGGGCGAAACAAGAGGCAGAACATTCGTACAACGGGTTTATAATCGCATATGCATGGGGACTCGAGAAAAATGAACCCTTTTTGGGTTCAGGAGTGGTTCTCGGCCTAGGGTCCGCGGTTCTCTAGGGATCAGGGAAGCGATTTCCGATTCCCGTTGCTCCCTATATCACCTTGGACATGTCAGCAATATTTGAGCCTTCCACTATTTCGACCTGAGTCTAAAGCAATGATTCTCAGCCTGGAGACCGCGAAGGTATCTCCAATTCTCATTGTTCCTTCTATCATCTCGGACGTGCTGGCAATATTTGGAGCCGAGTCCTGGAGTTACAATATGTCTTAACCTGTTACCTGTCACTGGACCGTGAGCCATTTCTAAATTACAAGGATGGCCAAAGCAAAATATCCGACATTAGGTTGAGACCTGCTTTGTTAAAGATATATAAATATATGAGCCGGGATTGAGTTATTCTAATCGTCGTCGAATTCACCTTACCATTTTCTCCTGTCGGAAAAGTTGTCATATGAGAGAAACTTATTGTTATAGAAAGGTAAACTATATACTTTATTGCTCGCGGGTTTTAGCTGTTGCAGAAGCATTTTAGCTCTTGCTTTCGTATTTATTGTTCACAATTTCTGCAGTGGGTATTGGTGAAAGGAAGAGAAGAGATGACGTTAATCAATGGCTTTCTACAGCATCAGCTGGTTACTTTTGGTGGGTTATATGCCACTGCCTTCAGTACAATGATTATATTGAAGAACCGTGATTGCCTTTATATGCCACTGCCTTCAATACAATGATTGCATTGAAAAACCGTGATTGCCTTTGTATCCCACTGCCTTCAATACAATGATTGCATTGAAGAACCGTGATTGCCTTTCATGTGCGTTGACTGCATTCAATGGAAACACCGCGCTGATTAAGTACGCACTAATAACTAAAAAGTTAAGCTTCATAAGTGCGTTAAATTATTAGACTTACGTAGCTTATTGAATAGTAATCGGGTATCCAAATAAATTAGTCTGTAACTGTACGAGTCGTGAATCGTCACAAAGTTGAACACGTGCTGAACGCAGCGTGCTAAACCCCTTCGTCTTAGGCGGGTGTGAAGTCGAAAAATCCATAGCTGATAAATCCTGCTAGCTGTAACGAATTCTCTTCTCAAATTGATCGAAAATCAATTAGCATGAATTTATTTGAGGGGTTTGAGTAGTTAAATTGTAAAGTGATGAGCTTCGCAAGATCAGGTTCTTGAAGTAAAAGTCATACGTAGAAAACGGCGTGAAAACCGCGCATCGGCGACGTGTTTTGATTACTGCTCTACCGGCAGATCAACCCTGACCTTGAAGAGGCCCGCTCGCTCAAAGCCTGGTGGCGACGCAAACTGGAAGCTACGCCGCCGCAGCGCAACCGCATCGACCACAGCTGCTCTCGGCCGGCTGGGTAATGGCGCGTGGCTCTGAGATGGTCGTGTGGAAGGGGGGACTAAGATAACTGTAACTGAATATATCTTGAGATGGTCGTGTGGAAGGGGGGACTAAGATAACTGCAACTGAATTATCCGAAGTCTGAGTGGTAATTTTCACCCAGGAAGAGTCTGTGGAAATGCGAAGCTTGGATGATTGTGACGGCATTATCTAAATTCTGAATATTAATTTTCACGTAAGATGAGTCTGTTGAAATGTGAAGCTTGAATAATTGTGACAAGACAAGCTAAAGCGTGAGTATAAATTTTCATATGGGAGAAGTGTATGGGAAAGCAAAGCTTGAATAATTATGACAGGATTAAGTAAAGCTGACTTAGGGATTTCACTTCGAAAAATTCTACAGAAGAGCGCAGCCCCGTTAGCTGGTAAGATCAACCGAAGTTCAATGATAAATTTCCAGATTTCCACGCGGGAAAATCTGCGGAATCTGATAATGTAAATAATTATTTCGGAGGTTCATCTTCCTTTTGGGAAGTGAAAAATAAAACCAGTGAACAGATAAAGAAAAATTAATACTGACATGTTTTTTTATCTGCTCACTGGATAATTATAGATGCCCCGGCCAAAAAAAGTTCGACTTAGGCTAGGAAGCGTGGCTGACTAGACACCAGCTGCGAGATGAAAACTAAAGCCTGAGCCGTAACGCTTGAGGGCGGCGATGGGTGGTGCAGAGGCCAGGTCAGGGACGGTGTAACGTGCTGGGCTGGTCTCGTGAGGGTGCCTCAATTGAAGGGAGACTTGCTTTATTCTAGGTCTGCGGAGGTGCCCACAGGCGAGGGCAGTGGGCTTCGCAAACGCCGACTTCCTTCACCGAGCCAAAGTTCTCAACTCTGCCGAGGGAGCAGCGGCAGCAACGTGGGATCCAGCAGCACCAGCACCAACATCAGCGTCAACACCCCCAGTACCACCGACACTAACAGCCGTGCCTACATCAGCAGCAGCATCAACAGCAGCATCAACAGCAGCATCAGCAGCAGCATTGACAGCTCCATTAGTAGCAGCAGCATTGACAGCTCCATTAGTAGCAGCATCAGCCGCAGCCAGCAGAGATGCAGTGAGTGCTACGCTGCCCCCGGTGCGCCTCCAATGCCGGCTCTGTGCATGCGATGTGGTGCCGTAGTACGGGGAGTCCAGCTGCAGTAGGTGGGGTGTCGAGCTTGTGTGCGGGGGGATATTACGGAAAAAGATTTTAGCTGCGGAAATTAATTTGTTGTCGCTTCATAGGTCTTGAGAAAACTGCTGCGACACTTGTTGAACAGGTGCGAAACTTGTTGAACGTGCGTTGTAGAAGTTAGGATTGTATGGAGTGGGGTTGTAGAATGGTTGCTGGTGGTGCTAGTGCGTAGTACCTGTGAAATACATATTCAGTTAACCTTCAAAAATTTAGAGCTTATGGTAAGAAGACCCATCCATATTATTCAAAGTCCGGATTTTGACTAAGTTTTTGTAAATACGTGTGTGTTGATAAATTAATCCTGGTTAAACACTTGATACATTTGAATCCATATGTAACGAAGTTAAAACATCCATTGAACTCCCAACAAATTTGATTCGAATTTACGTTGCTTGCCAAACTCATTTTTCACGGAACCTTCCATCAAAATCCCGATTTTGTTGCGCAATCCGGACG
Organism: Orchestia grillus; assembly: GCA_014899125.1. Classification (NCBI taxonomy): domain Eukaryota; kingdom Metazoa; phylum Arthropoda; class Malacostraca; order Amphipoda; family Talitridae; genus Orchestia; species Orchestia grillus. Next base: position 12,795 of record VOMN01128340.1, read on the forward strand.
GTATCCAGATTTATAGATAGGTGTCCGGTCCCAGAAATTGTCAAGATTTTCGCGAAATTTTCGTGAAATCTTGAAAGCTTAATGTATTTATATACAAGTAGGTTACACGTAAACTAATCGAAAGCAATGAGTTTAACTCAAAACTAATTGATCTAGGAAGTAAAACAAAGTGCTCATGGAAGGATATAGATACTGCTAATTTTCATTTTATAACGTGGCTACTTCAGATATTTTATAATCTTTCGACTGAGTAGTTTGTTTGTCCTCGTGAATTTTCAATATTCTTAGTGCAACAGTTTTGTAGTTAAATGTTAGGAGCGTTAACCGTAGACTTCTGCACCAGATGTCGCTAAACTGTGTAATATGATTTTCGTTCCTGGCAATTAAGTGTTATTTTGCAACTCCTTTTCATTTTCAGCAGGAAATTCCCGGTATTCCTATGAAACTTTGTTTATGTGTCGTACTTGTTGTATGTATTAGTGGCATTGCATTGAAGAAAGATAAATTTTAGGATCCTTATCACGAGAACCAAGTTCTTGCAGCAATTTTTTTATATTGCTTTGTTACAGAAGAATGGAAAATGAGGATTTCGACCCAAAAGCAATAGAAAATTATATTTTATTGCATGGAGTAATTTACTCATGATGAAAATTACGCTAGGAGGGATGCAGAAAAAACTAATCGGCTTGTTTAATATTTGAAGAATCCATGTTGAAAATCAAAATTTACGCGTCACCTTTTCGTGTGATTTTGTCTCATCTTTTTCTGTCGATCAGTTTTCCAGGTATAATTCCTAAAGTTCAACAGTTATTACCTGTGTGTGTGTGTGGCACTCTGCAAGAACAGTAGATCGTGTTAAAGAGGAAAGAAGAACATTGTAACTTTCAACACTGATGAGGCTGCGCTTGAGCCGTGGTCATTTTACCTACGTGGTCGTGTTTTGATGCGTGTGGAGGTTTGAGCTCTTGCCGAAGGTGCCAGAATTAGACATTCCATGTAAGCTGAGTCAGTGTTTTTATGCTGATGGTGTCGAACGAGTAGGCGAGTCAGAAGAGGGTGCTCAAATTAAGCATAGGTTCATATAAGCTAAGTCCGTGATTTTATAACGATGGCACCGCACGAGTTGGTACCATCGGCGTTGGTACCTTTTGGCTTTCAGCAAAATTGCAGTCATAGGTGATCAAATTTGGAAGTGTGTATTGCTGGAGAAAATTGCGAGTTCCAGCGTAGAAGAGGGAGTTGTTTGTATGTATCAAGAATAGAAGTGGAATAAAGGTGGTGTTGGTGCTTGTGGGCGAGCGTCGCTGCTAATGGAAGGATTTAAAAAAAAAAGTCCGGGTACGGATTAGGAAGGGGATACTAGGCACAGCGCTGTTGCAAGGAATTCTAAATTTAGGTTAGGTTTCTTTATCTTTTGCTACGAGGACTGGCAACCTCTGGGGCACTGATAAGTTACCTCAGATATGGAGAGGCCTTTGGAACTCGAGCCTTTCGTACCCCCTTTACTTCCTTTAATTTTCACACCTTGTTCGTTATCTCTACTTCGTTTTTTCTTCCTCTTTTTTCTTCCCTTGCTGTTTTTATGTGCTGGTGATCCTGTGTGGAAAGACACCTTGTGCATAGATTCCCCGTTTTCTACAGTCCATACTAAATGGTCCCTTCTCTTTCAGTGCTATATAGTCAGTACAGTAACGGGCGTCAGTCACTACCTCTACCGCGACTAGCGCTGAAACAAAGTGTGGGTCGTTGCATGGAGTGCCATGAGTGGTGGATTGAAGGACTTGGGCTGTAGAGCAGGGCAATGCATGAACGACGGACTGTACCGAATGAGAAGTACTTGCTGACCTTTTATTTTTTTTTGACGAAGTCACGATTATCCTGCAGCCTTGTAGCCTTGTTTTACCCAATGCCGTCTGTTTGGGGCAGAATTTGAAGCTGTACCGTGGTGTGGCGTGGTTGAACTGCAGGAATACCGAGTTCACAACGGAAGCCATTCTGGATTTTTGGCCAATAGAGGCTAAGATTATAAACCGTGGGTGCGCGCTTTAACAGACCTGTGATCATTTTTGCTTCTCCTGCGTTGCAAAGTTATCTTGAGCTCCGTAGGTGGCAGAGGATGGACAATAGGGTTAGGTTAGTTAGGTTTGTCTATCCTTTTGGGGACTGGAAACCCCTGGGGAGCACTGTTAGGTTACCTCAGCTATAAATATTCGGGATGTCTATCTTTCTCGCCCACTTTGCTTCTTCCAATTTTCATACCTTCTTTGCTATCTCTTCATTATCTTTTCTTCCTCTTCCTTTCAAGTTTTCTTTCTCTTCCTTGTCGTTTCTTCCTCTTCCTTATCGTTTCTTCCTCTTCCTTATCGTTTCTTCCTCTTCCTTATCGTTTCTTCCTCTTCCTTATCGTTTCTTCCTCTTCCTTATCGTTTCTTCCTCTTCCTTATCGTTTCTTCCTCTTCCTTATCGTTTCTTCCTCATCCTTATCGTTTCTTCCTCTTCCTTATCGTTTCTTCCTCATCCTTATTGCTTCTTCCTCATCCTTATTGTTTCTTCCTCATCATTTTTAACTTTCTTCCTTTTCCTTTTTAACTTTTCTTCCTTTTCCTTTTTAACTTTTCTTCCTCATCATTTTTAACTTTCTTCCTTTTCCTTTTTAACTTTCTTCCTTTTCCTTTTTAACTTTTCTTCCTTTTCCTTTTTAATTTTTCTTCCTTTTTTTTCTTAACTTGTTTCTATGAGTAGGGTATCCGGTGTGAGAACGCACCTGTGCATAAATCCCACGTTTTCTGCAGTCCGTACTAAATGGTCCTTTCTTCTCTTCCCTCTTTTTGTAGCACATTTCATGCAGGTAGGAAGCTTCAAACTAACGAATAATAATCATCATTTACTCTAATTTTGCTCCAGGCGGTTGGAACTCAGGGCCTCTCAGGACCCTGAGGGAAGCCAAGATGGGCGGCGAGGGCTCGACTGCCTGCAAAGTCGTCCTGTTGGAGCTGAACTCGGACGTGCTCTACAGGGCGTGTTTGAGTCCTGCGTGCAACGCGAAGGCGGAAGATGTCCGTGGCGGCTTGTATCGGTGATGCCGTTATGTTGCTGCCGTTACTGGCTTGTAACTTTAGTAGTAGCACTGGTTGTGGTGGTTGGAGACTTTTATGTGCAATTTGTGGTGCCAGCAACTAGCGATACTGGTCATTGTGGGTCATTGTGGCACTGGTGGTAGCGGTGATTGCGGCAAAATTTACTTCTTACCGGGTTTAGTTAACGTGTTTGGGTAGTTTTAGTGACCGAATTCTACTTGTTTCGCTATTTGTATGTGACGTTATTGTTTATTATCAATATCTAGTTTTAGTGTAGCAAGGATAACGTAAGAGAGAAATAGGCTGATCCCTGAAACTGATTATGGCGTATCCGTATGTTAACGCAAAGTTTTAGGACTCTTGTTATCGTATTATGGCTCTTCAGTATCTCTGAGCCGTGTTTCCTCAACTACTCTAGAGTTGGCTGTCTTGCGTTCGGGAACGGCGATTTTTCTTGCCAAAAATTATTTTGAACCCAAATTGTATCAGTGCTTGTATAGCTTCTCAGTGACCGTCGTATTGTGGGATATTTTTTTGCTATTATGTTGTTGGCCGTTGTAGTAATCCTGTTAGGTTACCTGAGCTATAGGTAAACATTTTGGGCTTTTATCTTTCGTGCCCACTTCACCTTTTTCAAGTACCACACCTTCTTTGCTATCTCTTCTCTATCTTGTCTTCCTCTTCATTCTTAATTTGCTGTTTCTATGCGCAGGGGATCCTGTGTGGAAACACACCTCGTGCCTTGATTTCCCAGTCCATACTAACTGGTTTCTTGTATTTGTCTCTTTGGATCACATTTAATGTGTGTGAAGAGCTTTAAATTAACTGCTAATGTAGTCTGATATTGTGCAGTTCCTTTGGCAGGTTACACCAAAAAGTATTAAGGTCTTACGGCGGACACATTTTGGCCCTTTAGGAAGCCATCGCCTGACACAGTACACAGTCAACACTTCTGCCACCCGTTTAACACGTTGACTTCGAAGTGGGTCATATATGGTACACGCGATCATCTTACCTAACCTAATGTTTTAAATTCACAGTAGAGATATATGTTGGCATGTAATTTTACGTGTGTGGAGAATCGGAGTCAACGTTTTAAAGATATTTTTGCCTGATGCAGTACGTAGTTGATGGTTATACCATGCATTTATGCATTTCATACTCCTTTTTAAATTTTGCTCATGTCTTTTGAAAATGTTCTTACTACCCCTGTGGTGAGGTTTTTGCTTCTATTCAAGATCACTTTAACGAGGGGTTATCTAGCGCTTCATACGAAATATTGAGGCATACAATGAGACGTTTTTTTGCAGGTGCCGTAAGTGCAAGAAAACGACGGGAAGCTTCAACTGGAAGCTGAGGCTCGCGTTCAATTTGTGGGACTTCACGGACAACCAAGGGCTCATCTCCTTCGGGGTGAGTGCGCATACGCTAGACCGTTTCACTCCGATTTTGGTCAAACTATTAAACGTACACGTACGAGCAAGGAACGTACAAGTACGAGCAAGGAACGTACAAGTACGAGCAAGGAACGTACACGTACGAGCAAGGAACGTACACGTACGAGCGAGGAACGTACACGTACGAGCGGGGATTTGAGTGGAACCTCTCATCTACGAATATCGAATGCGATGTAAAAGGTGTGCTGATTTGATGACGTATTCTGCAGGTCAGAATGTCCCGTTCTGATGGGCAGATTAGTCACATGCGGAATGTTTCCGTTAACGAATGACCGTTGTTTGAATTAGTCTCTTAATGATGATAAGGTCAGTCAGCCACTTCTCTCTGTTAGTAGGGGTCCCAAAAAAATTTCTATTTCTCATAGGTATACTCAAACTCTGATTGGTGTTACTACCTAGTACAGCTGATGGGAATAGGTACTTGTAATGAAGAGGTAACTTGTTTTTGGGATATTTTGCTCAGTTATATATACTCTACGGTTGGAAAAATTCTGTTGGATTCTGATCTCTGAATGGTGACGTATTCTCCGAATGAAAACTGAGCAATTGATTTTACTGTGGTTTTCACCTTCCATCGACATCGTATTTCTGAAATTCTGTTGTATTTTTTTACTGGAAAGGTGGGAACAATTTCAATGCACCTCACTATGCCCTCTTTTCCTTGACGGATTACTGTGGAAAACCCGTTACTGAGTAACATCCCACACGAGAATGTGAACTTTAAGCTTCCTATTCCAGGAGAAGCACTCCGTGGGTCCGTGAAAATCAGGTTTACTCCAGCGAAGCCTCGTTTCTCAGTTGTGAGCCTTACACGGTAGCAGTGCGCCACGCAGCCCTGGGATCACTAATGAGAATTCACTGAAAATTATGATCGCGCTGCGAGAATGAATGAATACAAACAAGTTGTCGACGTTAGGCGGGTAAAAGTTTACAACCTCCATTCACGCCGAATTGCTGAGTTTTTTAACCAGCATATGTGGCTGGACAGCTACGTGCCATCGATAAATATTCTAGATCTGATCATCTTCATACGCCTTGCACCGCTTGCCAGTTATGATAGTATACATGGCCATCGCAGCTAACCCTGCACGCTGTTGTGGGGCCTTCTCCCCCTGCCGTCCCTCTTCATAGCTGATGGGGGCGGCTAAATGATCGGAGATGTTTGCTGGTTTCATAAAAGCGAAGCAGAAAAAAGAATGAGCAAAAGTATTTTTATTTTCTAAACGTATGTACAGTAGCGGCCGAAGCTAAGGAAAAAGTTAGCTTTATTACTTCAAAATCATCAACGGTAAAAACATGAAATTATGATATACGCTAGTTATTGTTTTATTTGAAAACATTCGTAACTTCTAGTAAAGTTTGAAGTACAAACTTTAAATAAAGTTAAAAGGATGATAAAAAGTTATGCTTATATGAATTTTGCTTTTCAATTTCAAACGGCCATAACTAAGAGACAGAAAGGAAATTTCGCATGGAAACATCCTGCAGACAAGTAAACAATATAAATTAATGAATGTACAATCGATATTCAGTGAATAGACCTTTATTTTCTACAACAGCAACACATCTTCGACTGGAAACACAAAAACGAACCAACGCTTGACAGTCTTCAACACTTATTTTGGCCCAGTCTTCCTGAAGCTCAATTTACAAATCTTTCGTGGTAATGGGGTTCCTTGTCACCTTCATTCCAAAGGTCTTCCAAAAAGTTTCAATCTGGTTCAAGTCGTGACTTCATGTCGGCCAATCTATAGTCTCAAAGTCTTGCTGGTCTGGGTAACTCTGGCCTTGTGTGACTGACCTGGCCTTGTGACAGGATGCATTATCCTGCATAAATATGGCCGCGTCTATGCCTGAATTGGGTATTATCGTCACAACGTGATCTTGAGGATGTTTTTGTACATCGTAGTGTTCACACGAGTTTTTAAGCGAACGAGAGGCGTGTACCTTCGCTTAGGTACATTCCAAATACCATAACACTCCTGCCTCTAAACTTAAGGGAGTGGGATGTCGTGCAGGCGACGATATCCCGCCAGTCCCCGATTCACGGAACCCGCTGGCCATCCTTGTGCTTTTATCACTGGTGGCATTGTGGGACCTGAGACGGGCTTATCATTCGCCCACAGGTGATGGCGAGTTATTTAGGATTTTCGCCTTGATCGGCGTGTTGTAGGAGCATGGTTGCCGGCCTGTTCTAGTCGAGTTCTGAGCATGCGGGGATAACCACCGTGATCCTTACTTGCCCTCTGGGCGCGGTGGTGTTCTCGGTGTCTGACCCTCCTCGGAAGTCATAACGAGAGTCATCTGACTGCGTGTTCTCTGTATGCAGATAATTCCCAACGCTCGGCTGGCTTTAGTGCGTTTCCGAAATCCTCGTCTCCCAGGCGGAGGAGGCTACGAGAGGTAGTTGCCGTGGAGGGTAGCCCCAACGCTCGGGGGGGCCTTTGCGTGCCCCCGAAACCTCCAACATGCCAAACGAGGGGTGGTTGCTATGGTGTGTTAGCTGAGACTGGCAGGCTTGCCAATACTCGCCACCATACAGTGCAGTCCCCGCGAAGGGCTGTCCCTGTTGGTTGTTGCCATTTGAACCCACGGTAGCGGCGGGTGGTGGTAGTTCTGACTCGTTTAAAAATAAGCAATGTCTGTCTGCCATGCGAAGACCGACGCAATCGCCGACAAAATTTCTATCTTTTCTTCACGATTTTCATCATTCTTCTGTTATTGAAAATAACAATTGTGTCGGATTGTTTCCTCCGCATCCTGTGGATAGTCTTAACTGAGTCCAACTTTTCTGTCAGAGCATCTTTAACACGTTGGTTGCGATGATGCTATTTTCCTAGGGGCAAAACGACCCACCGGTGGGTCGTATCGCAATCAACGTGATAATCATCTATCCTTTGACCACCATAGCTTCGGTCATAGCATCTATAATCATCTATCCTTTGACCACCCTAGCTTCGGTCATAGCATCTATAATCATCTATTATTTTAACGGCCCTAGCTTCTTTGAGGGTGTCTTTAATCATCTATTATTTAAACCGCCTCAACTTCTGGAATTTCGTTCCTGTCCATGAGGTGACTATACAGTTAGACTGAGTAGCCCTCCTGCACAACAGCAGTTCCTGTAGGGTGCGACTCATGAGGAGGGCCATAAAGCGTTGAGTGCAACTGACCATATTTGGGTTCGATTTTTTTTTTCATCTGGTGAAAATAACTATGTAGTTGGTGTCAGATTTTGTTCTGAGTAAGCCATATATTTATTAAAGGGGGGGAATTTTCATCATAATTTTAAAGGTGTTTAGGTGTGGCATAGCCAGAAAAAGGTTGGGAATCTTACAGCCGTACACACGCCACCTTTTCATGTGCAGGACCAAGCGGAGGAGTTGCTGGGCACCACGGCTGCGGACCTCGCCCTCACCAAGGACCGTGACAGGCGCCGTTTCGAGGGCCTCATCACGAGGCCCTTGTTCAAGGAGTACATCGTCACCCTCAAGACGAAGCACCGGCCCCGCAAGGTGGGCCGTGATTGTACCGTCTAATTTTTCTGCTGGGGCATCGATAATTATACATAATTTTGGCCGCCCAAGCGCAGATTTGGCCGCCGGATAGTCGAGTATGATTATCGACAGGGTGGCGAAGACGTTAGTGCTCTCATGTCCGCGTGCTGGGGTGTGATGAACGTCCTTTTTCCCTAGCAGGTTCTATGGAGTTGTTTCCATTGTGCTTTCCTGCCACTTTTACAGGGTGGGGCAAAACGTGCGCCGTACGCCCGAGTTTACGAGAGCAATTAAAAGAATAACTCCCGAAATTATAGTCTTGATTTTTTTTCAATTCGGTACATCGTCCAGTTTTTTGATGGCGTTTCTTTCGCCCCACTTTCTATTATTTGATTCTGCTGATGTCGATTGTAGTTGAGTTGGACATAGTGGTAAATACTGAAGCAAAAATGAATTATAAATAAAATAAATATTGGGTCCATTTGACCTAGCTGGTAATAGGTGATGTCCATTTTCTTTTGGAGACCAGAGGTTAAAGCCTCTTGATGAGTGACGTCTTCGTTGAGAGGAATACTCTCTAGTATGGTAACTGTCTTAGTGTCGATTGTTGTAGTTTGGGTATGGTGCAGAAACATTCTACACGATGCAGGCCACGATGAGTTGTAGAGGTGTGTCCGTGAGAGGTCCTCAGACATGTTCCGCCCCTGAGTCACAATGCTCGTAGCCAGACACAGCGTCCTGTAGCCCTGCGCTCAGCTCTCATGGCCCACGACGAATTCTAGTGACTGGCTGTAGCGGCTGCGTTGGTTACATTGGCATTTGGCTTTGCTGGTTATATTGGCTCTCTTGGTGTGTTGGATGCATTGGCTGTCAATGCGTTGATTACATTGGAATTTGGCTGTGTTGATGTGTTGGTTGCATTGACTGTTGGCTGTGCTGGTTATACTGACTGCGTTTTTATTTTAGTTGTATTGGTTGCAGAGGCGGTTGATGTGTTGGTTGCATTGTCGGGGTTGGCACTACTCGTATACACCTTATTCAAAACTCAGGTCTGAGCTCGCACGCCGCTACTCACTGCGTGTGGCTGCCGTGTGATCCCCAACACAGGCGTAATTCTGACCCATGGTTTGCTTTTCTACTTTGTTAACCATAGTTCTTCCCTGCATCAGAACATCGTTTATGTCCTGCTTCACTTCCTACGAGAATATATTTTGCATGTATTTTGACTGATTTTCGAATAAATGGACGTCAACTTTGGCTCGCAGGTGACGTCTTTGGTGGCGATCTCGGAGCTCGACGTCAAGGACTACAACTGGCGCCTCATAGACGAAATTAGAAGCCTCGCTGCATGACCCGTCTGACCCGCCGCCTCCCTGCGCTGGCACACCCCAGAAAAAGGATACTTTCGATTCGTAATGCTCATCAGTCGTGAACTATTTATCGAACTTTAGCTCCTATTGTGTGGAAATTTGTCTGCCATTTTCATTCGGGAATAAGGTTGTGATATTTTAGTTCTTAAAGTAAGTACAGTGGCACTGAAACTGAACGGACTTTGAACTCGGTGAGCGAGCTAAAGCGTTTTGACCGTAGGTTTTGGTCATTGATTCATACTGAATTTCAAAATAGCCCGAGATCAATGAATTAGCACATTTTTACAAAAATAGTTCATTAGTAAATATATTGCCTTGTCCAATTTAAAGACTCATTTATTATATTTCAGTATGAAAGGAAATCTCCAACAGTTTGTTTGAAAACATTTTCACGTGTTCCCTCATTTATGCTTTGCGTATTTAATTACTCTGGGAGTATCTTGCAGTCCATTCCCATTCTAACTCCTCTACCAGCGCTTCTTTAATTATGATATCGCCACCGGCTAGTTGCTTATCAACGGGGTGGCAAATGAAAGACTGGGTTCGTGTGCATGGCTTTTTTTATCACTTATGTCTTGGGAATTAGCAGGAGGTATTTTACAGACCAAGCGTACGAGTGGCCCTGAAGACTAAAACTTTAACGAGTTCCATAGATCCGGTCTCCGTGAGATGGTCATTTCCCTTCACTCCCGACCTCAATAGCACGTCTGCGGAATACTTCTTACGAGCTGTGTTCTGGACACGGGGTGGCCTGCGGTGCGTAGCCTCGTCTTCCATGTCCCTGGCATGTTGAATGATGTCGTTGTCGCGGTACTGCGTAGCAGAATTGATTTCAGGTTTGAATTAAAAGGGAAATTCTTTGGATAATCTCTTAAACGACCAATAAATCATATTTAGTTTCAGTGCTACAGTGCTTTAGCAGTTCAAAATGCTGAAAAGTTGTTTATAGCTGAAGTTAAAAGCAACAAATTTGCACGCATAAAGGAGCGAAAGTGCGTATTTCGTAGTTGATAATTAATGAGATATCAGCACTACAAAATGAAGCGCCCTTATCCTGGCGCACCCTGTACAGCCACAGCGCGGTCTACCAGCCTCTCCGCCACCGCCGCTGCAGCTGTGCACCGTACGACTTCTGTGTGGCGCTGCCAGCCGCGTCGGGCAGAATCTCGTGGATGGAAATTTGTGGACACTTTTCCTGCATCAAATCCTGTTTCTCGATTCAGATTTTGAGGTTTTCTTCCGTCCGATTGAAGTTTTCAGCGAAATTGGCCATAACTGTTTTAGTTGTTGAGTGTTCTATTGAGATGATAATACTTTGAACTAGGCGTATACTTTTATGTTGGTTAAATAGACTCATTCAGTTATTATTGACATTTTAATATAACTATTAAAATAACGTTTATTTTCAAGCTTATAAACTTGCCAAAATAACTTTTACTGTCGGTAATTGACACATTACATTTTTGTTTCCTTAATTGGAATTATAGGATTTTAAGCGGACTGTATCTCATTCATGTGGTGATGAACACAAAGTATGGCGACTTGCTATTTGAACCCTTTGTGCCTGAGCAAATGGTAATCAGAAAGGTAATTCTGGGGGATTTCGTGATGTCTATTTATCTGTACGGCAAGTAGTAAAGGTTTATGCTGCTGCCGGCAAAAGATTTTTTAAATATTCTTGTACAATGCCAGTAATTTTGCGTGCTTGCCAATGAATGCTCAATTCTCGGTGCCAGAAAGGACCAGATAATCTCATAAAGGCCATTTTGTGCTTTTAAATTTAACTTACGCTTAATACTTAATCTCTCATAAAGGCCATTTTTCGCTTTTAAATTTAACTGACGCTTAATACTGGAATTGAACTGATGTTATCTCTTAATACCTGTGTGCCTTAACAGATCTCCTTTCGTACAGATCAGTGGTTGTTCTTTGTTGTAATTTCAAGTTTCTTCTTAGACGAGGTTACGAGCGTAAACTGCGAGCTGTTTCTCGTTTGCTTTAGCTCGTCCAGCCATAGTGGTGGTGGCACCGCAAGTTTACGAACTAACAAGTGGTTTTAGCTTTAGCGTTTTTGCTTAATTTTTCTTTCGCTTTACCGCTCCTGTCTTGAGGGTTGTACCAGATCGTAGCGAACTGCAAGTTTTTTTTTACTAGTTCAAAGCCGCCTTTTTTCTTGATATTTAGCCTTGTCCTCGAGAGGAGTCCCCCTCACACAACGGTAAGCCTCCCAGCTGGATTTTGTCGACCCACTTCAGATTCAAAATCTTTTTCTGAGTAAATCTGGTGTGGGTTCAGACATTATTCCTACCTGAACTTATGCTATTAGTGTGCGGTTTTTTTAAGGAGTATTTGCCATACATAAGTTGCCTTTACTTTGACAAAAATTCCTTTGAAAAATTTTGTCAAAGATTTTCCAAACTAAATATCGATTTACGGAGAACTCCTCTTGCTTTTTGTGTCTTTTGGTGCCTGTATATCGCTACTTGTTTCTGTTTTGTTCCAGTTAGTCTTCTTTTTCGTTCAAGCAATTATCGTTAACATTTTTGCCTGTACTCAGTACCTTATGATATTAGTATGGATTACATTCCATATCTAGCCAATAAACAGGAACTTCTTTTGAAGCTAGGGACATATATTTTGTACGGATAGCTTGATTGAAGAACAGAACAAATATTTCAGACATCATAAGAAGGTGAAGAAAGCAATGAAAATTTTACACAGAGGGCGTAGTTAAGGACGTTAAGGCACATGTAGGACACGCAGTTCAGTTCCAGCAGGCGAGAACAGCGCAACTCGCCTCGGTAGTCGTGAGACGCCACCTGCACAGCAACGGCTCCTCAGCTGCTGATTACGCGCCGTTCGTTTGATTTCTCATTGATTTTGCCTTCTCCATAAAATTTTCTCAGTGTCGGGCTTTGGCTGCAAACAGACCTACTTAAATTTTATTCTGCAATGCAATTCTCAACCGTAAGTTTTGTAGTGCACCAGTCAGTAAGAGACGCATTGCGAGCGCTGTGGTCTATTGTATGCTATGGGACTGGAGTCTCCAGGAGGGCACTGTTAGGTTACCTCAGCCATAGAGAGGCCTCCGGGACTTCTGTCTTTCGTGCTCACTTTGTATTATTCAATTTTTATTTCTTCTTCGCTATTTCTTTTTGGTCTTCCTCTTCATTCTTAACTTGCTCTTTGTATGCTCTGGGTATCCTGTTTGGGAACGCACCTTGTACATAAATGCTCCGTTCTTTAAAGTTCTAACTAAATATTCCCTCTTTCATCGCTCTCTTTGGTCTTCCTCTTCATTCTTAACTTGCTCTTTGTATGCGCAGGGCATCCTGTTTGGGAACACACCTTGTACATAAATGCCCCGTTCTTTAAAGTTCTAACTAAATATTCCCCCTTTCTTCGCTCTCTTTGGACAACATTTTCTGCGGATCGGGATCTCGGTACGAACTAGTAATCTAGCGTGCTCAGTAGTTAGCGAGGATCCATTTCCCCTCGTAGGTTGGGCTGGGGTTCACGTTCCTCTCAGGATCCCAGTCTAACGTTGCCGCTGGTGTATCAATGATTATGTATAGTTTTGGTGCGCAGACATCGCCGCCGGGTGGTTAATTATCCATGGGGCGGCGATTATATTAGACTACGATGCCAGTTTCCTGTGTCTGTCGTCGTCTTCAAAACTCGATGCGAAAAAGTGTCTTGCCGCCGCATTCTGAGTTGCGTGATCCCGTTACTTGGCAGAGGCACCTTCTGGGAAGGGCTGCCCCTACTGTAGTCACCTGGAGGTTTCGGAGATTGTTAGTTCTGAAACCTCGTTTGAATAAAATAAATCTAGTCGAAATTGGGGTAACAAAACACCCCAGGTGACTACCATTGGGTTAAGAGGTGCTTGTCTCATTCACCAAGCCTTTCTCTCGTTGTGTAAAAGTAGATACCCGAACATAAATATGTACGTAAAAGAGTCTCACTGTTAGAATCACGTAAAGTGTGGCAACTATGGTTAAACTCCCAATATAAAAATAAGTAATTTTCATTGTGTTGAACATTTAACGCGCTTCAAATACACGCATGGCACAGAGGACTCTTGGAGACCCTGGTCTACGTCCCGCCCAGGAAAAATGCTGTAGTACATTCACTCTGGCAAGGGGCTGTAGTAACCTGCAAATCGCGTGGTCAGTTACACTTTTGAATAGTGATGCCTCTTACTGTTATGTTGTGAAAGTGTTGATTAATGGGTCTAACCCCCACCACCCCCCCCCTCCCCTT